>JAHBCN010010982.1:0-30199 GCA_019359885.1 Listronotus oregonensis | reverse complement strand
TCTTTTGTGACCGAATTGGTACAGTTATCATATAAAATTTTATATTTTTTCTAATATTTTAAAGTTAAGGTAATACCAATTATTTCATTACGGCACAGGCTGCTTTTTAGCTGCATGTGTGCTCAGCTCTTACCTCGTCATCTTTGTTAGGTCCGTTATAAAAAAAAAGGTGCAATATCAGAATTGCTAAAGCAATTGTGCCGGTCCACATCTGATGCCAGTAACAATCGGATACTTTTCCTTTGCATGGTTGACATCCAAAAAAAACATATTTCATTGTTCTATAACAGATGATCTGCCTTCAACTGTAACTGGATCTGTTACTAATACAAAGTCGTTAGCAAAAAGGGTTTTATAAAGCCATTTACCTTTAAAAAAAAAAACAAGATTAGTGTTAACAATGTGTCTATATAACAAAAAATTTTTTAAGTTAGGTAAATTTTCAATTTAAAAAAGGCTTCATTAAAATTATTATGATAATGATTTGTACCAAACATGGCTGGAGTTTTGTTAACTTCTATTTGACAAGAATATATAAAAAAAATGTATTCATTTTTGTTTATTTTTGAGTAAGCGTAAAATCGCACCTTTTTTTCAGCCGTTTCTTTGGGTGTGTAATACTTGCCTTTGTCCAAAGGAAGTATTACATACCAAAAAAAAAAGAAACACAAAGAATGGGTAAGGCAGATACGAATATGTAACTTTTTATAATAAACCATTTTTTCATTATAATATATTTTCGGTTTTATAATACTTTTAAAGGGGTTGTTTAAAATAAACTTAAAAATCCTGGTTTAATATAAAGACAATAAGAAGGTGATGATTAATCTGTAGATGTATATAGAATAAACCCTAATACAAGTTTATAGATATTTAAAAGGTGCTTGAGAAATAACATTTTTTACATAAAAATTAAAAATTAAAGTTTTGATATTTTCCATATATCTAGAGAAGAAAAACAGGAATCGTACCTGATTAGTTAAAGAAATATAGCTCTTGTCATATAGCTACTTACTTGAAGTAAATCCGATAAATTTTCAAAATTTTCATTAGTGTATTCTAGGGCTCGCATTTTTGAGGAACGTCTCTGTGTCTCCTATTTCATATAGATATTGTGTTGCCGAGTTCTTTGGGTATGTACTGGGAAAATAGAATTATTTTGAAATAATTTAAAGGAATATGTTTAAGTTAAAATGCTCTAGTTGCCCAAAATTGTACCCCAGTTAAAATATGCTGGAGATGTTACACCAAAATTGTAATAGCGTTCAAAAACTACGTCACGCTGAATTTCTCCATTTTGACTTCCTTCTCCCTTTGTCACACTCTTACGACTTCTATAAATATTACCTCACTAGGTTAAACCCCCCTACAAAGCCGTAGCCAGGAATAATTTGTGGGGGTTAGCCTTTTGTGTCAGGGGTATCGACTCTGCAAAATTGGGTGATCTTTCGGGGTACTACATACAGGGTGGCCCAACGAAAAAGGTCGCACCCTTATTTGTGACTCCTGGTATATTTTGGGAAAACGCTCGGACACGTCAATTTTGATTTCTATGGGGGAGCATTTTTATCTAGAGCCGTACAATACAGGGTGGTCCAAAAATAAGATATTGCATTACACTTAAGGTTTTTAAATTGAAACCCCAATTTTTTTAAAAATTTTGAATTCTCTATGACGTTTTTAGTAACTTTTGTTAATAAAGTTTATACCTATCTTTAATCGTTGTAATGTTATTTAAGTTTATATTAAAATTTAACCAACTTAACTCAATACTTAAAATAATCGATTGCATGGCTAAAAATAATAATCATGGATACCATCAAGAAACATATAGCATCAGTGTCATCATATGTCATAGGAAAACTTTGCCTTTAATTTCAAATTGTAAACTTACCTAGTTCTGATAAATATTAAACAATAATTTATTCAGTTCAAGAAGGGATAAAAATAATAATACTTATTATTAAAATGGGGGCATTACAAAAGCTACTGTCCGGTTTTTAATGCATTACATTCAGACAAAAATATTAACGATGAGTATGTGGCTAATTAATGAGAAAATTTGAAGAAACTGGATCTTTATCTAATATTCGCCGTAATCGCCATTAAAAAATCGACCAGTTAGAAATGAAGTCGCAGAATTATCAGTGATGGAACACGACACCCAAGGCACTCGTGGACTGGCTACTTCTTTAGGATTTACATGCTTAACAGCACAGAGAATTTCCACCACCGCACTACGTGGCTTCAGTACGATAGTTTTTGGACACGCATTTCCCGAATCAATGGATCGGCAGACGAGGCCCCATTGAGTGATCGCCGAGATCTCCGGACTTAAGTTCTTTAGATTGCTTTGGGGTATTTGAAAAGTAAAGATTTTAGTACGAAGTTTGATTCTATTTAAGATCTTAGGGAGCGGATTACGGCTGAACGTAGAAAAATAATTTCATACATGCTTGAAAATTTGAGAAATACATATGAACAAAATATTTATTGTTCCATGGAGGTAAATGGACAACACTTTCAGCATTTATTACCACCTACTTAATAGAAAATTAATTTAAGGCTGTTTTTTGTTTTTTTTTTTCTTCTAGGAGGGTTGTTTTTAATTTTAAAGTCTTGTTACTATGGAAACTAATTGATTATTATTTTTACGATTATATTTCCTTATTATCACTTTTCTGAATTTTATTATAATTGTAAATAGCTTTACAACGATTGAAGATAGGTATAAACTTTATTAACAAAAGTTATAAAGTTTTTGGAGAATCAAAAAAAAAAAATGGAGGTTTCCATTTAAAAATCTAAAGTACAACGCAATAACTTCTTTTTGGACCAACCTTGTATTGTACGGCTATAGATGAAAAGACGTCCCCCTAAAAATCAAAATTGACATGTCCGAAAGTTTTTTTCAAAATATACCAGGAGAGTCACAAATAGGGATGCAAGCTTTTCGTTGGGTTACCCTGTATAATATTAAAAGATACTGCAACTCAGGATTGTAAAAACCGCGATCCTTGCGCTGCAAATCCTTACGATACTTTCAAAACTAAAACTGAACATCGCTGCCCGCACGCGTTTGTACTCACGTTTTGTTTTCCGCCTCAAAACCTAGCATTACCAAAATTATTCACTATAGATAGCACAGATTTCTTAATATTATAATATTAACAAATCTGTGGTAGTACTTCTTGTATTCATAGTTTTTTTCTTTTTGTGAAAATTTCGGGGGGGTTCGACCCCTGACCACCCCCACTGGCTACGGCCTTGCCCCCTATAAATAGCCCCTTTCGATTTAATAGTTCATAAAAGGACCGGTTGCATCCAACCACACTACTAGTGCCGGTGCCGAAACAAAAATAAGTAAATATGACGGTTGTATTAGGTCATTGTAACGACAATGTCTATGTTACGGCAAAGATAATACTACTACGGATAAGATGAACCATTCAATGCTATATTTTTGATACCCCTAATGGACTTTGGCTAACGCGAGCCGATGTCCATCGAGAGATTTTTGCGCTATCCTTGAACGAAAGTTAAACAGTGTTGCCGGCAGCCTTTACTATTGGCGTGATGAAACGCGACTAGAAAAAACACAATCCGTTTAGCCGCCCGCTTTCGTTACTTCGTTCCGAATAAGGTATAAGCGACAGACATTGACAATGTCGCACGGTTTGTTTCGTTGGGGCAGGGGTTACCGACTTAATTTTATTCGCATTTACGGAAGCATTGATATCTACGAACTGATTCAAAACGCCCATTTAAATGAACCATCTATTCGTAGTAGTATTATCTTTGGTTACGGTTAATATGGACATGTATATATGCAGACTTTAATACTAAATGACTTTGTACCTTAACAGAAAAATAAAATGAAAAAGTCAAGAAAAAAATGTTTTATAAACTGCGAACGTCACGTTTTCTTACACTCACATCTTGTTACACTAAGCAATACCCCCTCCCCCCTACTATTCTAACGTATTTTATGAACGGATCTTAATCAATATTTAGAACGCAAAGTTTTCTGGTACCTGGTATACGAGAAACTGATCTTAATGAAAGTTATTTAGTAAAATATTCCCCTTATTTCTACCTGCATTAATTTTTTTGTCATTTCTGGTTTGGTAACCATGGAGACCAACTTTGTTTTTAAATGGAACACCCTGCTTGTGATTGCATATTTGGAATCTACTAGGAAAATATAAAGAGTCTGTATTTAAAGTTTTTACCCATTTTTAACTGTTTTTAAGAACAAAACTACTCTAAAATCAAATAGGTAAGGAATATTTATATACAGGGTGATTCATGTGGAAATGTCAATACTTTAGGTACATAGTCAGGGTCCAAAAATAAACATAAAAGTCTATACAAATATAAATCCGCAAGGCCTTCGTTTCCGAGATACAGGGTGTTCACCACAAAGCTGACATGTGCTTAGAAGTAAATGGTGGAATTTTTAAAAATTATAAAACCTAGCTTATGTTTTGCTAAACATAATTTAAAAACAATAATTTTATTGAAAATTAAAATACAAATTGTTTAATTATACATTTTATTTTATTTTGTTTTTTAATTTTGCTTTAATAAAATCAGATGCGTAGTATTTTTTTTTAAATCCAAATAACTTGAAAACGGTTGCTCATATAAACTTTTAACAAGTATACCTTTTTGACGTAAAAATTACAAAAAAATTATTTAATTCACCTAAAAATGTAATACAGGGCCGTACCAAAAAGTTGTGATTGTACAAAATAGTAAAAAGACGTGTAGGTGGCTCCTCCTACAAGTAAAACCCGTAATAAGATTAGATTTGAATCCGTCATACCAAAAAACCCCCGGATACCAATATTTACTCCAATATTTACATTATCATAGATTTTATTTAAAAAATAGAAAAATTAAATAAAAATTTTAACACCCTGTATTTCGAAAACGAAGGCCATATTTGTATAGGCTTTTATGTTTATTTTTGGACCCTGACTACGTACCTACAGTATTGACATTTCCTCATGAATCACCCTGTATATTAGAGTGGTTGTAGACTATTTTATAAAACATACGAATCCGTTTAGTGTTTTTTACTTTGTCTAAGTTTCTTTGTAATTTTAAAATAAAAAATAAGTGCATCCAGCAAAAACAAGACATTTGTGAATTTTGACAAATAATGTGAGGTTTTTCAAGCAACAATATAATATGTTTTATTTTTGTTGTTATCAAAGGCTTTTGAAAAAAATATTGTTCATAACGCAGGTACAAAGTCACTTTTTCGCGTGTGGAAAAATATTACTTTGTGAACTTGTTAGTAAAATAACTATATTAGGCAACTTTTATAAGGTTACTTTTTTGTTTGTCAGGTAATTACAAAGTTACAGGAATTATGCGCGAAATTTGTAATACCTTTATTTTTTTATTGCAGTATTACTAATATCACTCCCTGACATTGACAACAGCAATTCTACACAGCAGTTTGAAAAATGTAAAAGAACAAAACTTTCAAAGTTATAAGAAACCCATTTATAATGGCCTAAACATAGCTTTATGCACGACTCTGCCATAAAAAAACTCGCAAAATAATTATATGCTTTATGTCCTTATATTATAAATAGCTATTATATTATTTAATTAAAAACTTACAAACTGTTTGAGCTTCCGAAGATATAACCTGCGGGGCAACCTGAACCGAAGAATCAATCCTTCGCATATATACGTTTACCAAATTTTCTTCTGGAGCACATCTTAGCTCCATATAGCCATCTCTTTTTTGCTCAGCTCTTAGAAGTCTAAACTGAACTTTTCCAGGAAAGATGGGGTATTGAGTTTCTACTTCCACTTCTAGGAGAGGACGGTTGTTTTTTATTATTGCTTCATCTACTTCTTCCTCGGTACCCAAAGAATGCCTATAGAGCAAATAGGTTAATAAATTATGGGGTCCAAAATAATTTTGTAAGATGTTACCATTCTTTATCACATTAAATGTGAGTAAGGGTTATGAGAAAATGCTGTGATAGCATTGGAACTTTATAGTAGTTATTTATATAATAAGTGCGGTAAGTGCTTCATTAGGTACAATAACAAGTGTTAAATATTGCCTCTACGGGGTCGTAGACCGAGTCGGAGTAATCACACGAGTATTAAACTGAACTGATACCGCACGATTAATATACAAAATTTTATCTACGACCGCGGATATCAATAAAAACATGATTTTTTAAATTTTAAATTAGTTCACGTCATGTTGTGACACAAGGTGTTTTGGGTCCAAAAAAGCAAACTAGTTTGTCATTCAATTGCTATGTCGACAAGGCCGTTTGTGTGATGTTCAATATACAAATTATTTGACGCGAGAATTTTGCATTGGCGATATTTTACTCAAATAAGTCATTTGAACCAAAAATAAGTGGAATGTCTGACGGCACCCTTTTCGCTATTCCGTCAAAATAAAAAAAAAAAATACGAAAGAGTGTCCCAAAAAATTGTCGAATGCTGTTCCAAAAAAAAAAAAAAAATGTTTAAAAAAAAGTTTTTCTGGCTTATTTCGAGACGATGTGAGGAAATACAGTTGGTCCAGCCTATGGGCTTTTTATTTAATGCTCAGAGCAGTCATCGCACAAAGAGCAATTTGGATATGCAAGTTCGGCAGTTACAAGCATCCTAAAACGAAAAAGCGAGGAATGTAAGCAAAAGAAAAGCAAGACATTGTCAAAAGGAGAAATTTCCCAGTTTCTTACCGCAGCCGATGATGCGAAATTTTTGCTTATTAGGGTAAAAACAAAAGCCCGCGAATGATTTCGCGGCTTTGCGTTTCAGCCCTGTGGTTTTTTCCATTTGATGTCGGTTTTTGAGCCGACTGATTATAGGCATACAAATACTAAGGATACTTACAGAGAAAAAAGGGGAAAATTTTGGGTTTTGAATCTTTGGTGGAATAGTTATCAAATTTTGGTACTTGTTATTTTTTTGAATTTTTAAAAGAAATTTATGAAATTTCTTAAACAAAGGTTTATTAACGGCATTATATTGAACTTTATATTTACGAAGAATCATGACAAAAAATTTAAGGCAAATATATACTCCCAACATAGTTTTAGCTGACTTATATATAAAGTGGGGGGTATTATTAAAAAGGTTATTTATTTTGCAGGCCACTCGTAAAATAATAAATAAAAAAAATAAATTTGTGTATAAACTCAAAAAGCTTAACTGACAGAAAGGAAATCAGTACACCACTGAAATCTATGTATAAATCTACGAATATTGCCCTTTAGATTTTTTTTTCTATCTCTAATAATAACCGATATACGGAACCCTCGTAAAATCGACTAAAATGTATAAACGCTCTCTATCTTCAAAATTAATAGAGTTATTTTTAAAATTTTAACACATTTATGGCCGAGTGATGATCGCGTTGTTAAATTTAAAGGGACAGAATTTTGTTAAAACGGTTTAGAATTTTAAAAAATGTCAGATTTTGACAGGTTGCCTACTAAAATCATTGAATAACACTGACAATGACGTTTTGTTAAACATTCTAAACCGTTGTTAACTTTTAACAATTGCTAAATTTAACAACGCGATCATCACTTGGCCGTTAAAGTTGTTTTAAAAATTTACATTTTTTGACTCATGTCACATTTTTTTAGAAGTAACTATATGTTAAAAACCATTTTTAATGCATGATTATAATTTTGTATTTTCTGAATACTGTAATAATTATATAAAGATAAACAAATAAATTAAAATACCATGGATGAATGTCCTTATAAAGCTGGTAATAAAGTCGGTGTTCCTGTTCCTCTCTGAGGCGTTCAATTATTTTTTGTACAGCATCCGTAGCTTCCTCAGTAACGCATATGTGAAATTCATCCTCCCTTTCTTGCGTTTCATCAGCAATATACCCTACAAAGGTTACTTAAGCGTAAAAAAATGTTTTCTTATCAGTAAATTAATTTTAGGACATTTTCACATCGAAGACCACATAAATTAGAAAAGAGATCACGAATATTAAACAGTAAATGCCAATTAGTAGAAAAGTCAAAAATTTTAGGTATTTTAAAAAATCTAGGAGTGCACATTTTAAAACATCTGTTGATTTTTGAGCTAGGTTTTAAACCTTTTTTTTTTACTAACTACTTCTCATGTCTTACCTATAAGCAGCTGATCTCTGGGATAAGCGAGAATCTCATTCCTTATTGGCAAAAATTCTGAGCTTTCTTCGTGAAGCTCCAGATTATCCTGAACTAATTCTTTTCTAACATACTTCCAAGGAGTTTCTGAGGAAACATGTTCACCAACAACACATCTAAAAAAAATACAGTATAAACCTGGAGTCTTAAATATAAGGTAACATATGGGAAGTGATTCTACCACTAAATACAAAAGGTTATGTTTAGGTTTACAAGATACTTTAAAAAAAGCAAAATATGCTTTTTTTAAAATATCTTGTAAATGTTATTACTTCTGTACCTTAAAAACAAAGAGTTTTCGGACAAAAATTTATATTTCTTTATACAGTGTTTAGAAAAAGACGCGGCAATATTTAAGAGGGTGATTTCTCACGTCATTTTATGTTAGTTCCTATACACATAGATCCGGAAACTTATTGTATTCAATATACTAGATGTAATTTTTTGAATAACGGCTTTTGAAAAATAATTTAAATACCTTTTTTTGTTTTTTTTTTTTTTAATTTGAAAGCTACATTTAAATTATTATGTCCATTGGCGACGCGGCGTCGGGGGGAGGGGTTACCCCAAAACAATTGGATTGGATTTTTGCATACGAACTGAAGGTAGTGACTTTAAACAGTTTTTGTAATTTTTAGTAAGAAAATTGTGAAATTCTTTGTTAAATATTTGTTTTTTTTCTGTGGTTTTTAGCAACGATTCCCGAGACGTTTAAAAATGCATTTATGTGATAACATGAATATTCAATGGTTTTTATTTTTTATCTTGTAAACGGCGCTGGATACGACGAAAATTTAAAAAAATGTATTTTTAGTTGCTTTATCTCAAAAATTTTTAAATATTAATTAAAGTGTCCTCTGACGCCAATAGATTTAAACTTTTTAAACTAGTTCGGGCCTCCTTATACCTTCAAAAGCGCTATCAAATGTAAAAAACGGTCCAAAGATATTTGATTATTTTCCACCGTTATTTTAAAAAAACCTATATTTTAGTAACAATAAATTTTGGGACCTATGTTTGTATTATATTTTTTTTCATAAATGAGCCACCCGTTTAAATGTTGCAGAGTTTTTTTTTAAACACCCTGCGTAAAATTTTTACAATACTGTTTTTTAGATAAATATGGTGTTTTAAACATCCATTGCAGTTATTGTTCTTAGCCAATAGGTTAGGGAAAGAAAAGGTTTTGTGTGTGTGGGAGTGTGGGAGGGGAAGTTGGATGTGGAACAAAATTTTTATTAAAGTAACAGAGAACAATAATTTAGAACCTAATGATGCTAATTTAAATAGCATCTATTTAAATTTGCCAAGTTTTAATAATACTAGGTCTCACAATGGTTAGATATGGAGCAAAATTCCATATAAGCTATTAAGAATAGTAAGTTACTCCAACTACTTCCAACCTTATATTTCTTTAATATTTTTTCACAAAATACCAAATAAGAATTCCAATGGTAAAATTTATTTTACAGTTGGTAGTCTTTTATATTAGCCCCAAAGAGAAACAACAACTGTGAAAATCATATCCATCATATTAGCGGCGAATCTAGGATTTTTAAGCATTTTTATCTAAAAAGTGAGACATGAGACACGCAGCAAATATATACCAGATGCTATTGACCTTAAGGAGAATACTTTGGTAAGAAAAATATTAATTCTGAAATTTGTGAAAAAAAGTTAATTTTTTGCGTGCCACCCCAGGAAAAAATCGGAGATTTAAAAACAAAATCCTCTATTACTATTTGTTTTTTGAGTTAACTCAAAAAATCCCAAAATTCGCAAAAACATTTGTATTTTTCTTAAAATTGGAGGATTTGCATAAAAAAAATCCACTGCCTACGGTTTTTAAAAATATATTAATAATTTTGTAAAATCTGGAATATGACAAGAAAATTTGATTAAATTCACGAAAAAAATTTTTCGAAACGAAGATTTTTTCCGGGGGGTACCCGAAAAGAAACACTTTTTTCCGCAAATTCCAAAATTAAAAATTTTTGTACCAAAGTATTTCTCATGAGGCTAATAGCATCTGGTATACAGGGTGTCCGGAAATAACGTTCGAATAATTCTAGGAGCGATTCTACTTGCTTAATTATGAAAAAAATTTCATATCAACATAGGTCTGCAAATGCCTCATAAGGTTGTTATTGAGATTCAAAGATGGTACCGGGATATAATAGGGGTTCTATTTTATATCTCTGGAACCCTTTTAGATGGTCATCCGAGTTTTGGGATATAAACTGCTTTTAATTGTAGTCACTTTTCAGTATTTTCACTAAATTATTTTTTTAATCAGGGGCGTACCGAGAGGGGAGACCTTGATTTAATTTGTTCACATTTTTATTAAACGCCCTATTTCTGCGGTAAACGAATTTAACATAAGGTTCACAAATTAAGTTTATTTAATTATGATTGTGTTAATAACAGTGTAATTTAAAAAATATATTGTTTTCGCCAAATCCCCCACGATAAACACGAACTTACGGTCAGACATTGGAAAAGGACGTAACGCGTAACTAAAATCGATAAAATCTGTTGCCAGCTTGAAGTGAATTCAAACATTTCTAAATAAAATTGCCTTTAAGTTCTATATTTATAATAAAAAATGGGCATAAACATAAATAGATTACTAGATTTGGCTTTAAAAAATAAATAATTTAAAGATAATTTTGCTACATAAACCATTTTTTATTTATTTTTATGTGGTTAAATTCGTTTCGCATTGCTACATTTCGCCCGCAAAGGAATTTCGCAGGCGGAATATGGCAAAAACCGCTTCAACCCCGTAGGAATTTTACAACCGGTCCGTTGATAAATGGAATGAACCTGATTATGTAGTGCAACGTTGCCTTTGGGTTTTTTGAAGTGTTTTGTGGTGTTTTTATTAAAACTATCTGTTAAAACTATTTACAAACTTATATTAAAAACTCTTAAAAAAGGTGCGGGAATGTGTTTTGTGTAAAAAATTGGACTATTTACACGAAGATGTGTCTTTTCATAGGTAAGTTAGGTTCTGTTTGCTAGCGATGTTTTTACCAAGGTCAGTGGCGTAGATTTACAATAGCCTGAAGGAAAGTAACTAGACCAAAGGTTATTTATGCATTGTATTTTTTATTATTTTTATTAGAATATTATCGAATTTATTAGTTTGTGAGTAGGTTTATAATATTGTGGGAAAAATTATACATTATACAAAAGGATCTTCTAATATTTTAGGTTTCCCTCAGATCCAATAACAAGAAACATTTGGTTTTCTCTTGTGGGAATTAAAGAGGGATAACATTTACCAAAGTACCCTGCGCTATGCTCAGACCATTTTGATCCACAGGAGATTTTGATTAAGGCAAACAATAGCAAATATTTAAGGCCTGGAGCCATCCCAAAAATTTTACATCATATAATATTTCACAATCAATCTGTTGATGGAAGGTAATTATTATAGACTAATACATTCAAATTATTGTTAACGTTGTTTTGTATATTTACGAATCTTCGTAAACTTTGGTTCTTGATTTAAAAAACACATCATTTTTTTTGTGTAGGTCTATCTAATAACGTTTGAGCTTTTATGTTTAAAACAAGTACATCTTTTTGACCTATTCATTTTTTAACTTAATTAATATAACTGTATTTTTTAGCTCTGACTCCACGGGGTCATGGGGTGAGTAGCCAGTTCGTTATACCCCGGGACCTAGACCGCACTGGTCCCATTTTCCAAAAAGTAGTAAGGCAAGTATTTCAAAGAAAACATACTGAAATGTTTGTTTCAGTTATTAATAAATATATGTATTCATAGACCAACAGCCAAGCGAATCTAAGTAACTAGATACTAGATATATATTTTTTAACCTTCTAACTTTAAATTCAGTATTTATGAATACATTTTGTTTTATATTGCTTTTCAGTAATAAATTAAAACTATAAATAAGTATAAAGTTTGTTAAAAATTGGATTTTATTAGTTATGTTATTTTATTACTGTTTTTTTTCACAGAAAAGAGGGCTCAGCAAAGATCATACTGCAGGGAGGCCCCAGGTTAATTTTAATATTCTAACTTAAATTTGATACATTTTTATGTTTTCCTTTTTTAGTACCTTTCTATACCGTTTGTCCATTACCACATAAATATCTGACTTTCAAAGATTAAAAAATACTATGAAAAGTGTCGCATGTATAAGCTGTGTTGGTATTTTAAATCTCATAAACTAAACAAATATTCCTAATTATTGCTTTCGTAATTCTAAACACTTATCTTTGCAAATCCTGTTTATTTAGAATCATAAATATTATTTACCTTAATCCTGGTAAATATGTTAATCATCAAACTAAATAATAAATAATATACAAACCCACATTTTAATTTTAGAGGTTGTGTCAGATAAAACCATTGGACTTAAACCTGATGCACGGCTTCGAGAATTGATTGTTCCCAATGAATATCGAACACCCACAGGAGCTCTTTTTAAGGTAAAACGTACTTCATAAAAACCTTTAAATTAGCGCAAATTTAAATAAACTGAATGTTTAAAGATCCCAACTTCATCCTAAAATATCGAATGTAGCATGCTAGTCGAGGCTCGCGTTCTGATCATCGTGTTCAATGAATGTGGCGGGGAGGGCAGCAAATAAAACCATATTGTATATTTATCAAACGTTTCGTGGCTGATTGCACTTTATCAACCTATAATTGAAAACATATTACAAAACTGTGATGATTTTTATAGGAAAAAACAAAATTTATATTTTGTTTTTCGGAAGTTTTATGATATTTTAATAATTTAACTTTGAGACCATACTTTTATTTTGTTTAAAAAAGAAAAAGGAATAAAAATCTTTTAATTGCTGACTTTCATGAATATGAGTGGTTTGGGGTTGTTCTTTCGACCTTTTTGCCTCATAATATGTTTTAGTGCTTTTTGATGTTAAATATATTAGGTTTATATAATAGTCTTGTAATGTGTCTTTTTCTAATTATAGGCCCCTGATAAAGTGGCAATCCACCCACGAAACGTTGGGATAAATATACAATAGTGGTTTTATTTGCTCGCTACACTTATCCAGTTGTTTCATATAAAGGGTACTATAAACAAAACTATCGTGTTCAAGGTTTGTAAAAAACGTTATCCAGAGTACTTGGTATTACATCCTATTAAAATAAAATTGAAATATAGCTGGCATAATTAGATATGTATTATGTCTACAAAACTTAATTCCATTGGAGCTTTTTGGAAGCAAAAATCTTTGAAATGAAACCTATACGAAAAAAGTTTATATAAACTTTTAGTATTCTTTTTGCGTATTCGGGAGATCTATAATGTTATATCTTAAATTTGGGACATTTTGTACAAATATTTTTTCACAGAAAAGATCGCTATAAGAAATAGCCTGTTTTTCATTTATTTAATTTATTCTAAATAAGCCACTCGTATTGGGTATGTATTAAGTTTAGCTTTTATTTAATAGAGTAATTACAAATACAATTTATTTAATTTTAGGAGTGTTCGGAGAGGGTTATCATAATACTAAGTGGCTGGCGATCAATGACTCGATTTTTTAATATTATCCCAAAAAAAGTATAAACAATTAGGTCTAATACTTTGACGATTGTGGGTAGCAATTTCATACACTACGGGCTACCTACCAAAGCCACGATGCTCCTAACTTCTTAGTAGCCAATCGTTTCTACCCCTGTTGGGGACATTGCAAAGAAATATTTTCAGCTTCTACGAGTAAACTATGACGTAAGTCTGCTGGCTAAGGGCTTTTAGACTAGATTCCTACACATCCATTGCCTTAAAAATATTTAAAATTTGGAGCTCAACGTGTTAACTGGTATACATTTATAGCTTTGCTTAAGTAAATACGTATTAAATGAATTATATATTTATAAGGGTATCTCTTAGGAAACTAAGCATTCTAAAGAAACAAGAAGGCAATGGGCACAATCATGTGTTTTTTTTTATTGGTGGTAATTGATCCGATAGCTTATTATAGATCTAATAGTGTTTCCTGCAATCTTTCCTGCGCGTTGAACTGGGATAAGTGCTTTTAGTCGAAAGCCATCTGAAATAACTACTTTGCTTTTGCAATGTAAACATTTAGTCGATTTTGTGACCATTCCTCTTTAGCTAAGTCAGATCTAATTTTTTTTAGACACAGAAATATCATTAATTTTACGGCAGCACCAGGATTTTCTTCTAATGCTGCTAAAGTTTTTGAGAAATTTTGAAAAAACTGAAACATGCATTTTCGAAAATCGGCCATATTTTTTTTATAAGTAAAAATTTTTCAAATCTGTAAAAACTTCTTCATAGCAACTCTTTTTGTAGAATATGACCGAGTAGTCAATTTTTATTTTCTACGTTTAGGGTTTTTAAAATCATCATCAACTTTACTTGTTCATATGGTCACCATATTGGATTTTTTTTGCAGCCAAATAGTGCTTTTTATTCTTATTTCAACAATTTATAACATGTTATAGTTTAGGAGTTTATAACCTCATCTACTTAGCAACTACTAAAGCAAATATTTTCTCAGTTGGCCTTGATTCCGGCGAATGTCATCTAGCGTCATTATCAAGTTAGCTCGGGTACGTTATTAAAATTTTTTCAACTCCGTAAAGTGGTTAATTATTTTAAGAAAAACTTTTTTTTTGCAAGGATATTTCCAAAGCAATAGAAATGTTAATATAGCTGCGCAAACGTATTTCGACAATTTTCCTGAAAGGTAGCATCCTAAACTAACCTACTTTCGAAAACTGATTACAAATTTGCTTGAATTCGGAAGTTTTAAAAAACCACGACCTAAGAAGTACGTTGAAGAAAATCGACAACGAGATGCTGCAGTTAACCAACATTTTAAAGAAAATCCAACATCTTCAGCAAGGGATATTGATAGAGAATTCCACATACCTAAGTGAACCATTCATAGGGTAGTTAGGACTATTTAAAAAAATATCGTTAATATGTTGAGAGAAATGGACAACATTTTGAATTTGAGGTCGTTATTTTACATCTCCATTTTAGTAGGAATATTAGTTTAGCCACTTTTCATTGTTTTTGTTTTCACTTTCTTTAATTAACTTGTTACATGTAGTCTTGTTGTAACACGGTATTAACGAAGAAGCTATGTTCGCGAAACCCATTTCTGTAAAATATCTGTTCAGCTTATCTATTTTGCCAATGACTAATAATTTTATTGTTTACAAAAAAAAATGACGTTCGCCGGAATCAAGGCCAACTGAGAAAATATTTGTTTTTTGAAATAAATAAGGTTATAAACTCTTAAATTATAATATGTTATACATTTTTGAAATAAGAATAAAAAGCACTATCTGGCTGCGTAAAAATCCAATATGGCGTCCATATGAAAAAATTAAGTTGATGATAATTCTAAAAATCCGAAATGTAGAAAATAAAAATTGACTACTCGGTCATATTCTACAAAAAAATTGATTTGAAGAAGTTTTTACAGATTTAAAAAAATTTCACTTATAAAAAAAATATGGCCGATTTTCTAAAATGCATGTTTCAGGTTTTTTCAAAATTTCTCATAAACCCAAAAAGATAAAACCATGTAGTGAACGGGATTAGCTTACTAACATAATTGTCCAAAACTTTCCCCATTTAACCGATTTTCTATCTATCGTGGTTTCCAAGATCCACATACATTTCCCACCAATTTGGGACACACTGTATAAAACGCATTTATCAATTTAAATTAAGGCAATGGTAATCTCAAAAACATATTAAAATTAACCTATGTCTACAACTTTCAACCAAACACAAATAATTAATTTTTACATAAAGTTTAATGATTTAATTTTTTAAAAAGAATTTTGTAGCGTTTTATTAAAAAAAACAAAATCAGTTAACCTTTTTACTGTTGGTTTTATTAAGGCCAGAGCACTACAATACTGCCTGGAGGATAAAGTTAATATATTGTCAGATGAGGACTGGATAATACATTTAGATGAGGAGACACTTCTTACTGAAAATTGTGTTAAAGGTAAGGTAAACATTTTCTAAGATATGATTTACAAATAAAAAAAAGTTCTTTTTAGAAAAATACTCCCTCTTATACAAAAAAAAGTCTTAGGAAAATTGTATAGATAAAATCTGACTAAATACAAGAATGTAAAAAGGGGCAACCTTAAGATTTCTACAACTTATTTTTTAAAACATTATGAAGACCTAAAACAAGGCCAAGTTTTATTTTCATTCAAAGCAATAAAAAAATCTCTCCATTAGAGATAAAATTAGGTATTAAAAAATTAATTCCTTGATCCTTGAGGTGCTGTAAATATTTTTATAAATTTTTGGAAAATTATCCCTCGTCTTTGACCTGGGATAATTTTCAAAATATTTAATTTAACCTCTTGGGGTATTACTATCCCCAACTTAATATTTAAAGTAATAAATTTTCAGGTATTCTTAATTTTGTTATTGCTGGAAAACATCACATAGGGCAAGGTCTAATTACATACGCAAATGAAGATATTGTTAACTGGATCACAACTTTAGCAGATGCGTTTAGGGTTGCTGATGACATGGGAAAATTGAGATTGCAGTTCAAAGCATTCCATAAACCACTGTTTAGTTTTAAAGGATCATTCGTGGTAACACAGGTATACTTAATTGTCTTTATTTATGATAAATATTGTTAGGACTTTTGAATTCTGAAACCCAGGTAAGTGGATAATAGTCGCGAGGTTATAAGTGACATTAAGAGTGCATTTACGCTACACCTTAGGAGTCGGGCGAAAGGACGCGGAGATGGTGGGCGGAGACTAACAAACTCCCACTACCACAGGTTTTGTATAGCCGCATTAAAAATATTATATTTTATTTAGGTTCTTCCAAATTCGGTGTATCGATGCGATGTTGTTTCCGATTGCAAGCCTACAGGAGATAACGTTTTTCGCTAACTATTTTTCACTTAAATGAAATAAATTATACACCATTTTAAAGCTAAGGAAATAATCTATGCCTTTGCTGTAACGGATTTTTGAAATATGAGTCGAGTTAAGAGAAAATAGTATCTAAACATAACCGATATTAGGGTGACTTTCACTCAAGGAAATATTAAAAACTAAATCCATATTTAAAAAACTATTACAGCAGAAGCCTAGATTTAGGTGTTGGCTTTCATATAGTTTTTGAAAATTATCGATAACTTATACCATTTTTGAGAAAAACATTATGCCATAAACCCCAAATTGGATCCAATTTTTGCGGCGCAAATGGAGTCTTAAATTAATCTAATAACGCCAATTTTACTTGACTATAGGCCTGGTTCTAATCAAATATTTTCTACAAAAATGTGTTGTATATGTTACCTCGAAATTTGATCCCCTAAAAAAACTCTGCAATATACTCTGTGGCTTATACTGTTTGCCAGAATAGATTAGCTCTTCCTGTTGACCAACACAATCTACTAGAATTAGGTACTTCTTACAAGCAAATTTTGTTTAATTTTGTTATCGCAATATTTTTTTTATCCTTCTTTCTTACAAACTAGTATATTGGTGATTTTTTAACACTTTTTCATAATTTAACCCCCTAGAAAATTTCGGCTTAAAATACTTAAAAAAATATTAAAGGCGAAAATATTCTAAAAGATATTTTATGAGAAACTCTAAAGCAAGTTCAGGACTGCTTCCAAATCTTAACATCACTACAAAAAAATACTATTTAAGAAGTGACAAACGTTCTACTTATTTGTATAACCTTTATAGTGACACTACTCCGCTGTCTAAAAGGTACAGTGAAATGAAATATTTGCATTTCACATATTTGTTTCAATATTTTCCACGGTCTATTAACGACAAATTTAGAAAATAATAATTTTATATAAAAGCATAACAAACTTCCTATCTACATTCTTCCACTCAAAATTTAAGCTTGACTTTTCCCGTTTTCTTTATAATCTAAGAATTTGAGGTAATATAGATGGATACCTACTTTTTAAGCGTTCACCAATAGCAATTTACATCATAAGTCCGGTAGGTTACTTGTTACAGTACGAGTAACTGTAACAAGTACTACCGTACGTGTATTGTAATGTATTTTTATTTCATACTGTTAGCTCGTTCAAATAATCACATTATGTAAATCGCATCACTTTTTTCCCTGTGGCAAACCGTCAACAAGTGGAAGAGGATGTCATGTTGACATATTTTTAAATGTCTTACACTTACCGGCTCTGACACTATAATGACTAACCTACCGGACTCAAATTAGTAATTTTATTGAAGGTCTACCAGACAGTATGAAATAAATAAATGCTGTCGTTTTTCAGGGCTCAATACTGGCACCGACTTTATTTGTACCTTTATATAAACTTTTGCTACGATCAATCCTATTCATAGTTTGGCTGATGATAGTACCGTTTACTCTAGAATTTAGTTTGTCCAAACCTGATTTGGAAAATAAACTTTGCGGTACTACTGTTGACGTTTCGTATGATTTGACGGTGGTAAATTTTTAGATGGTAAGAAGCAGTTTTTCCAAATTTTTCTTTATGAATTTTGTTTTAAAGTTGAAAGGATTTTTCAAAAAGGCTTTTAAAGTACCGTTACCGATCCCTAAGCATATTTTGCAGATCTGAAAAGCTGCAGTTGTGGTCAGTTGTGGTTAGATGTATTGTTATTTGACTGTAATTCTATAAAAGTAACAAGCAAGCAAGAAATGTTAATAATGGTTATATAGAGTTCAATGTGAAAACTTTTAATGAAAATATCTCGAAAAATAAAATAGTTGAATTTGGCACATATTATACAAGTAGGGGAAACTAAAACCACTATACTTTAGTCAAGGGGTGAGTCACCCTCAAATTACAGATCATATTAAGTAGTACTCATTTAATTACTCAATTAATACAAGGAATAATAATAGTAAATATTTCGAGTAAAACAAATTGTATTTTATTAAAATGCGGTTTAATTTGATTAGAAGCTTAAAATTCACTTTATTTTTTTCCTAAACAAAAGTATAATTTATTTTCTAAATTCCATTTTGACATTCTGAATAATTCTCTTGGAATAGATCTGCATTCTCTAATAATTCGTTGCCGAAGATCTTCTGTTAAAGCTGGTTGTGTTTTAAATACAACACTTTTTAAATGCCGCCAGATAAAAAAGTCAAGGGGTGTAAAATCGGAAAGTCTAGCCGGTCATTTTATTGGTCCTCTCCGTCCGATCCAGTGGCCTGGAAAAGCGTCATTTAAATTACCTAACAGGAAGAATATTCTGGGATGGTGCTTTATTTTGTTAAAAATGTTTTAAATTTTCATTTAGGTTCCTGTTTCTATTAATATCTAATTCATTCTCTAGTTCCTGAACAATGAGATTTTGAATAGTGTGGTCTAACATTTCTAAGTTAACATGACCATTAAGGTTGGCATTAATAAATAATGGTCCGAAAACACTATTACCTTTCCCTTTTCTCTTAGTCATTGAATTTTTTGGGTACTATGTGTGTCCTTACCTAAACAAATACGGATTTTTACCACTTTAGTAACTATTGTTGTATTTGCTTACAGAATCGTTAAAAAAACGTCCATTGGTTGCTAAAACAAATATTTTTTAATAACTGGGAAGTATCACGCAACATTTTCCTCATTTCCTAGTGAAACAAAATTCTTTGATCAGGGTCGTCCTCACGTAACTACTGGAGAACTTACATTTTGTACGGATTAAAAAGGACTAAGTTTGAGTATTATAAGAATAGTCTCATAAGAAATTTCGGTAATCCGTCGACATCCGTAGACACTGTAGGATTTATAGCAAAATGTCCTAACCCTTCCATTTGTGCCGCTTTATCGAGTACTCTTCGTTGAACCATTTTCTTGCTTGCTGATCCTGTTTCTTAAAATTTAAGAGTAAGTTCTCTTACATAAGGATGCCACCCACATTTTTTCTAGGTTTTATCGTCGGCGATACACTGGCCCTTGCGAGGTCTCCTGTCGCCTTTACTGGTAACGAGGAAAATATTAAAAAAATCTGGAATTAGCTGAAAGAATTCCTTTTATACAAGATGCAAAAAACGTGCAGAATGGATTACTCCAGCGTCCTCAGGACAGTTTAAAATGGCCGTAACATTATTAATTTACCGTTCTTATATAATACATTATTTTAATAAAATACAGTTTGTTGTACTCGAATTATGTTGTATCATTCCCTTGGAAAAAAAATCTTGTGCAGATGGGTACTGCTTAATGAGATCTTTAATTTGGGGTGTTTGAAATTTTAAAGTTGGGGTGTGGGGCGCTCAGGGGGTGACTCCTCCCTTGACTGAAATATAGTGGTTTTAGTTCTCCTTGCTTGTATAACATTTTTGCCAAATTACAATTTTTTGATTATTTAATCTTTCGAGATGTTAAATTTTTTTTTTAAATGACACCCTGTATATGTTTAAACTAAAAATAATTTAATTTTTTTTTCTAATAATTTTGAAATTTCAAATAAAAATTATTTATTGTAACAGGTTCACTCAGTTTAATATTGTTTCCGTTTTTCCAGTTTTTTTTTTAAATTTTTGTTTCAATGAGAATGGCTGCCGTACGCTTATAGAAAAAATATCATTTTATCTGCAAAAATGTAATTTCCACACAATACTGCTTTCAAAATCCGTTTCCCACTATTCGATTAATAGCAGTCGCGTACCGAAAATTGCTACTCCCCACACTTGTAAAGGTTATATTTATTATAAATAAAAATTAATAACTTTTCCTATTTTTATGTCTCTAAAGCGGGGTTTACACTGCGCAAAATTATACGCGCAACCGTTTCGCGAAACTAGTCTCGCGTTGTGGATACCTAGTGCCTATCCTGAAACTTTTTGCGCGAAGATGTTTCGAGGTGAGCGGATGGCTAGTCAGTTTTTGTGTGTGAATTAAAGTGATTCGCTTGTGTAAGCGCATAAGTATTTAAAGGTTCGAAATAAAACAAGAGGACTGCATTCGCCTCGTCTCGCCCAAATTGATGGCTAAACTTGTTTCACCTCTAACAATAAGTACGAATCGTTTCGCTTTGTAGAAATAGTTTGTTCGAAACAGGCCTTTGCGAGAGTTATTTTGGCGCAATGGAAACCCAGCCTAATAAATGCTTTATTTTTTTTACATCATATTCTTTAGGTAGGTAAAGCAAAAATTTAATCTATTTTAGGCAGGAACAGAAAAAGCTGTCTCATTCGACAACGGTCCAGATGGATCCATAGCAGAAGACTGCTACTTTGCCATAAAGGCCTTTAGCATGGGCTACACCTTTGACTTTATAGAAGGTGCGATGTGGGAAAAATCACCGTTTACTGTGAAAGACTTCATACAGCAAAGAAAAAGATGGATACAAGGAATTCTACTGGTTGCTCATTCAAAAGTTATACCAATTAAATATAGAATTTTACTAGCGGTATCTTGTTATGCATGGGTGACCCTGCCATTGTCAGTTCTTAACCTCTTAACAGCCTTTTACTTTCCAGTTCCTTGTCCAGGAATCTTTGATATGTTGATGACCTTTGTTGGAGCAGTTAATATTTACATGATTATATTTGGAGTAATAAAATCATTATCTGTTAAAAGATACGGTATTGTTAAATACGTATTATGTATTTGCGGTTCAGTGGTTTTTCTACCCTTTAATATAATTATAGAAAGCATAGCTGTTCTATGGGGTTATTTTGGCGAGAAGCATAAGTTTTATATTGTACAGAAAAATGTTGAAATGCAAATAAGTGTTTAAAAAATAATAAAGACCAATAAGAGTCGCTGCCTGTGATAGTTTTAAGGCCAATAACTTTATTATGATAAGGTGATTTGATTAAATATTTATGCCACTTTTTAGATTTGACTATATAATAAAAATCAATTTGTGGAAAATTTATTTATTAAAAGGTCCTTGTTGTGTACATGCCAAAGGGATCTTTATACAATGGGATTGCTTTGGTCCTGGTTTCGGAGTATAGAAAATGAGTATGCTCAGCCCTATTGACCTCTAAATTTGCATATCGCCTGAAACAAAAGATAGAAAAAAAAATTAGTTAGGTTTCTATACATTATTTTGATCTTAAAAATAGTGGTAAATTTTCCACCAAAACGTAGACAAGTAATAACATTTTTTGGGTTTTTATTTGGGGATTTTTTTGTGTTCTGTTTCATGCGATCTGCAAGTTCAGGGGGGTTAATGAGGCTAAGCACATTTAGTGTCTATACTCTGGGTCTAGGACCAAAGTGGTCTTATTGCATAAATATTCCTTTGGCGTGTACCCAAAAAAGGGCTTTTAGGTGAGTAAGTAGGCATTTAAGAGAAAACAAATATTTTTTTTATGTAATACACAAAAATCGAGAATTGGAAATAAATAATTAGAATTAGAATTCAATCAAAAAGATGTAATTTCAGAATTATAAGCAGGGATTCTAAATCCCTTTCTTTTAATATCAATAAATTTTTTAAATATGTTTTAGATTAGTATGCAATATTGTAAATATACCGGGTGACAACGAAATCACTACCCAGCCTTTTATTTTCTTGAATAAAAACATATAGCTTTCAAATTTTAGGATGCAATAATATATCATAAGATGCTGATTTTGGATATTATAACATATCTCTATCACTTCCGGTTTAACCGGAAACGACATCAATTTTGATTTTTTCAATGGAATACTCTGTATATTTTTTAAGATTTGGGTTCTATGAATCATTTCTGATATAAAATGTATAGTATGTTCTATACCTATCTCTGCTAGTTTTTGAGAAAATGGCGTTGAAAGATGTCCAAACTACCGCATATTATGCAGTCCTATGGGAAAACAAATAAATTATATAAAAAAATATTATGTTTAATTTAATTTTTTCTGAAGACTCTATCTGTGGAGGTTATAATAAAACTACTTCCGGCTTTACCGGAAGTGCTGCGAAATTGACTTTTCTAATAATGTTACTTCAAAAATTTAAATGCAACACCCTGTATATTTTTTTAAATTTGGATTCTGCGGGTCATTCCTGATATAAAATCCGTATAATATCCTATACCTATCTTTGTTAGTTTTTGAGAAAATGGCGATTAAAGATGTCCAAACGACCGCATATTATGCAGTTATAGGGCAAACAAATAAACGTTAGAAACATTTAATATTTTTTAATTTAATTCTAAATTCTTTTTTAATTAACTACTTAAATAAAAAAAACTAATAATACAATAACAAAATTGCTCCAAAGAGACGGCCTGAATTATTTTAGGCTTATTAATTTTCTAACATTTATTTGTTTTCCCCTATAACTGCATAATGTGCGGTCGTTTGGACATCTTCAATCGCCATTTTCTCAAAAACTAACAAAGATAGGTATAGCGTATTATACAGATTTTATATTAGGAATGACCCGTAGAATCCAAATTTTAAAAAATATACAGGGTGTTGCATTTAAATTTTTGAAGTGACATTATTAGAAAAGTCAATTTTCGCAGCACTTCCGGTAAAGCCGGAAGTAGTTTTATTATGACCTCTACAGATAAAGTCTTCAGAAAAAATTAACTAAACATAATAATTTTTTATATCATTTATTTGTTTTCTCATAAAACTGCATAATGTGCGGTAGTTTGGACATCTTTAATCGCCATTTTCTTAAAAACTAGCAGAGATAGGTATAGGATATAATTTAGATTTTATGTCAGGAATGATCCTTAGAAACCAAATTTTGGAAAATGTACATGGTGTTCCATTAAAAAAATCAAAGTTGATGGCGTTTCCGGTTAAACCGGGAGTGATAGGCACATCTTATAATATCCAAGATTGGCATCTTATAATATAATATGTTATTCCAAAATTTGAAAGCCATATGTTTTTATTCAAGAAAATGAAGGGCTGGGTAGTGATTTCGTTGTCACCCGGTATAATATTGTAAATGTCGTCTATTAATAACTGATGTAATCAAATAAAAAAGTTATGAAAAAGATTATTGTTTATAGAAGCAGATACAAAAACTTTTTTGGGATGGGTCATGAATGGGAAAACAGGAATGGTTTAAGAGTGTAGCTCTCGATTTCCCCCCAGGTCATGTTGGGTTTGGGCTACCCTTCTTCCGTTTAAAAGTGTAGACCTAGCTGTTTCTCGGTTATGTGGATCTAAGCTACCTGTCTCCATCAGTTTATTTGTTAAAAAGTTCATTGGTTTCTCGTTCAACAGAACCACTTTACCGGTGTTTCTGTTTGGCCCTTGGTCCTTTTTTCAACACGTTTTTTAAAAGTTTAATATTCTTTTTTGGGGTCAGCCCATACATTTTTATTATGACCGGCCATACGCCAACAAGAAAAACAAAACATTTTATAAGCTTCAGTTAAATAACATAACCACCCTCTTAAGACTGTTGTTTTTTAATTTTTATAACTATAATTCCATATTGATTTAAATCGCCTCTTGTAAGGTGGCGTCGATGAAGGACGGAAGGCCTTTAGGGGGTCTCGGCAATTATCAGGTTTTTTTCCACAAGAAACAGTGTAAAATTGCGATGAAACTATGTTTCTTCACCAAAATATGGCTAATCCTACACAAGCTAATCTTACACAATGATATTTTCTCACTGTGATTCTAGACTATGTTAAGTAGTTTAACATACTGGTCCTAAATAAAAATAATTGAGAAAATTATACAGGGTATCCCAAAAGAAATTCCCTACCATTTGGGGGTAGACTCTATGACCAAAAATAAGGCAAAAATCACTTATGTCAAAATTTCGAAAAATGTCTTTTTATGAAATTATGGCCATCTTAAATAATAAAATGAAGCAATTTTCAAAAATTAAATCAAATGTTTAAATTTAAATAATTTATTACCTAAACACATAATAAAAAAAATGTACAAAGGTTTTCTACACGGCTTATTGTTTTGTTTTTAATTTGTGCTAAAGCTCCATAAATGCGAACAATAACATCATTTTCAATGTTGGGTAAAACATGGTAAAACGTATTTTTTAGATAGCCCCAAGGTTAAGATCCGTGGCCCTAGGATTGACTTTGACATTCTAAATTTACTATTCTGTCATTATCAAGGATGACTAGATTTAAATTAATAATTCCAAGTTAAATATTTAACTACGCCAAAAATTTGGCTAAATTTCTAAGGAGCACAATATTGACGTATTTTGCACTAAAAAATACGAATTATTTAAAAAATTTTTTCAAAAACGTTTAAAAAGGATTAAAAAATTGTAGGAGGAGTGGAGCCAAATCTCACGACATCTTACCAAGCAGAGAGGGGAGGGATTAAAATATCACGTAATTAATGGACACCCCTAAGGATTTACTTTAAAATAAAAAAAAATATTATATTACTAATATAAATCATATTTTAATAAATAACACAGCCCAACAAAAAAAAAATAAAAGTTCGGACTTGTGGATCGGACATATAATAAAAATCCCGAGCTCGGAAATGGCCCTCCACGTCCGGAATTAGCCCCAGGGCCCAAAAATGGTCTCCACAGGGCCTGCAAGATCGATTCCGGGATGAGGCAAGATCGAAGGTGCATTCTTAAGCCAAAGCCGGATTTGTGATCAAAAAGTTTATAGCAAACTAAAATGAGAATGACCCATTAGGGGCCGGAAAATCGTGTTTCGGACGCCGCAATCGCAACAGTGGTATTTTTTATGTACTTTTAAATTCGGGAACTCAGACTGTGCTTGAAAGGTTAAGGCCAACTGAAATTCCCCATTTAGGACCGGAAAAATTACCCCCTAGGGACTGGAAAAACGTGTTTTGGACGCCGCAATCGCAACATTGGTATTTTTATGTACTTTTAAATTCTGGAACTCAGACTGTGCTCGAAAAGTTTAGGGACAACTGAAATTCCCTGGTTGGGACCGGGAGAATGACCCCTTAGGGGCCGGAATTATGTTATGAACGCCGCAATAGCAACAGTGGTATTCCCATAAAATAATACTCCTGACGGGGTTGGAAATCTTCTTCTCTGCCACTAAGTTTGAGGTCGAGAAGGTTCCATCATGATCGGTTTACGCCTTAATTCAAGAATTACTCCTGAGTAATAGTTTTTCCAGGTATCCAAAAGATTCTGAATGGCCGATTCACGGATTTCAATTCCCCATCCCTTTTTTCCCTGATTCTCTGACTTAATTTTTTTCCACAGTTAATTCCAAAATTTAAAAGTACATAAAAAAGCCACTGTTTCGATTGGGGGCCAAACATAATTTTTCGGCCCAAAGGGGCATTTTTCCCCGGCCAAACGCGGGTTTTGTTGGCCATAAACTTTTCGACAACTGTTTAGTTTCCAGAATTTGGGGATATAAAAAAAACCACTGTTGAGGTCGGAGGTTCCCAACACGCCTTTTCAAGATTACTCCTGAGTATGATTTCTTCAAAAAGAATGGCCGATCACGGATTTAATTCCACTATCCTTTCCGTTTTTCTGCACTTTAAATTTTTTGACCACAATCTAAGTTCCAAAATTTAAAAGTACATAAAAATGCACTGTTGCGATTGCGGCGTCTGAAACAAAATTTCCGGCCCCTAAGGGTGATTTTTACGGTCCCAAACGGGGATTCCAGTTGACCATAAATTTTCGACAACTAATCTGAAGTTCAAAATTTTAAAAGTACATAAAAATACCACTGTTGCGATTGCGGCGTCCAAAACACGATTTTCCGGCCCCTAAGGGGTCATTTTCCCGGTCCCAAACGGGGAATTTCAGTTGGCCATAAACTTTTCGACCACAAATCCAGCTTTGGCTTGTAAATGCACCTTCGACCTCGCCTTATCCCGGAATCCATGTTTCAGACCCTATATAGGCCATTTTTGGCGAGTCCAAAAAAATTTCAGAAATTTTGCATTATGGGTTTGGTACCTAAAAAGGATTCCTTCCTTACCAACTCTTGATCTTTTATTTCCTCTTCTCTTGACGATCTTCACTTAGGCTTAACCTTATAATAATAAAAATAGTTGCCCATCTAATAGACTTTACAAACTTTCTGTTCCAGTTACTTTTTACAAGAATTTTTACTATAAATACTAGATCCAATGATTTATTTTACCTGCAAGCATCTTGGACAATTCTTTATAGAAATTGGCGTTGGTTTTATAAATGGCATCTATAATTGATAATATTTGACAATATTTTAACATAAATCAATAAATTAAAACATATTTCAGGTATCATTTTTACTGCTTGCGTCGTAGATGAAATTATGGCAATTCTATGTAAATATGCCATCAGAAACTGTGTCCTCATAATACAAAAGATCTAGTAAATGTGACTTTGGACTTAATTAAGCTGAAATAATTTTAAAAACAAAATTTTCTCAAATTATGCTTTAAAATTAAAAAAAAAGTATGGCAATATCACTTTCTCAACTTGCTTTACTTCAATTTAAAGATAAAGCACCGAAAATAAAAAACATTTAGTTACATAAATAAAGTGTTTACTTTTATTTTAATCTTTTAAGGGTAAAAGGGTGTAAAAGCTGGTTTCCAAGATAAGTTTCCCTTTTTGTGCGCTTGTTGTCTAAAAGGCAATTTCGAGCTAACCTAATATTTATATTGTAACGGGTAGCCTTAAGAAAATGGCTACGAAAATAAGCAAATTTGTATGCGAAATAAAATGGCTTAGTTGTTTTCATTACCTGTATTGTGGTCCAAATCACGTTGTTTAAAAAGTTTAATTGGAAATATAATCTTGTATACTTAGTAAATATGTTTCGTTAAATGGTACCGAATGAGCCGCTTGCATAAAATGCATTTTAAATAAAACACACGTTAGATCTTTTTCTTGGTCTATTTAAGGAGGATAAGATTTTAGAACTTTTTTTTGCATATTTTTAAAATTTGATTTTCTGAATGAAGAACCTTTTAAGAATATTGTGTAAAAATTAAAGGAAGATCGAAGCTAAACTAACAAAGATACAGCGGTAAGCGGATAAACCTCGCTTATGTTCGTTTTACGTACCAAATTTTTTGTGTTCAAAACATTAATGCGTTTTTCCTTCAACTCACGTTTTCAAAGCCCCTCATAACTTCAAAACTACTGCACGTTTTTTTTTTAAATTTTGAATACTATTTCTGTACATTATTTACGAGCTAACACTGGAGAGTTTTTTTTCCAATTTGTTAATATTTTTTATTTTACAGTTACAAATGAGCCGATCCGATTTTTAAAGTGTTCTTAAAAAGTAAAAAATTAAAATTTAAAAAAACTCTTTTAGCCTAACCGGGGGAAAGAGATTATCTATCGAAAACAATCTGGTGTTTTGACTTCAGATGATCCAGCACCTAGTTATGAAGGGTACCGCCATTTTACTGTTTTTCCAGACCCTTCTAAATATTTGCTGCCATTGTGGTATTTTTAAACATATCTTCATAAAAAATGTACCTAATATTTTTCAAATATATACTTTAATGAAGCAGTAGTTTTAATAAATAGATTTTATCTGTATCGTCCAAAAAAATTTGCAAAAATGTGCCTCTTTTTGCACGAATTTACCTTACCTTAATTTTCTAAATGTTTAAGAGCTGTTGTAACTATTCCAATTTATAAAGAAGGAGATTGTGATATACTTCCAATTTTAGACCAATTAGTTCATTACCAACTCTTTCTAAAATAATTGAGAAAATTGTGAAAGGTAGAATGATTTCTTTTATTGGTTAACATAATATTTTAAAATAAATTTATTTGGATTAAAAAAAAATGAAAATACAAATGATGCAATATTTTCTTTTCTTAAGTATCTTTACGCGTCGGTAAATGATGGTGATTTAGCAGCTGCTGTTTTTGGTGATTTAGCTAAAGCTTTTGACATCTGCTGTTTTTTTTTGTGGTTCAGTTAAATCTTTTTACTGTGTAAATTATTCTATCCTGTTAAAAAAACTTAAGATTTAGGATTTTGTGTTATCTCTTTAAATTGTTTAAGTCATATCTTTTAAAAAGATTACAAATTGTACGTTTAAGTAATGTAATGTGAGAAAGTAGAAATATAAATTGTGGTGCTCCTCAGGGTTATGTTTTTGGACCTTTAGTATTTTTATTATATATAAATAGTTTAGCTTTAATTGACATGAAAGAAAAATTTACAATGTTTGCGGATGATATAAGTATTTTATAAAGTAACAAAAAGTAAAAATTCTTTATATGATGTATTTGAATATAATATTTTAAAAAATAAATTATGGTGTAAATCGAACTTGCTTTCTTTTAATATAACTAATATTCTAACATTGAAATGTGTACTCCATAACATATTTTTAAATGATGAAATTATCAATTTTCTGCATGTACAAAATTATTGGGAATTTATGTCGGTGTTAAACTAAATTTTAAAAAACATAGAGCAACATTATGTAGTAAAGTTGCATCTAATTATTATGCTATTAAAGTACTCTTCCATGAGTTAGATAGAAAAAAATTCTATTTTTAAATTTATTTATTTCTGCTTTAATTAAATCTGCTATAAGATATGGCATTTATATTTAGCGTTTTTCTTGCAAAAGAGAGCAGTTCAATATATTTGTAAAGTCCAAAGACTCTTGTAAACCATTATTTATAACTAAACACTTAAACTTACTTCCTATCTATATTTTAGAAACAGTATGTTTAATATACAAAAAAATATTGGTTTTATATTACTAAGATTTTTTCGCACAATATTATACAAAATTTTTCACTTAATCTTCCACAAATCCATATTTTACCTTAATAAAAAACCTTTTATTTATTACTCAATTTTTTTTTAATTTACCTGCTGGTTTTAAAAATAAAAAAAATTTTCATAAATTGAAATTGCCTGTCAAAAACTTATTATTAGGAAAGGCTTATTTTGTATAGTTTAAGTACATTGAAGATAATTTAGAATAGGTTTATTGCAAAGAACCATCATCTTGTCTTTTTATATCATATAATTTATTATTATTCTTTGCTATTATTATATTTTTAGTTAATTCTGCTTTGTCAAAAGGATATATAAATAATAAAGCATTATTATTATTTACAAAGATCCGACATGACGTTCCTATGG
>JAHBCN010010981.1:0-30102 GCA_019359885.1 Listronotus oregonensis | reverse complement strand
CCGGGGAGTTTTTTTGGGGGGGTTTAAAAAATTTTTTTTTTTTTTTTTATAATATATATATAAAATATTTTAAAAATATATATATATATATATATATATATATATATATATATATATATATATATATATATATATATATATTAATACTTAAAAAAAAAAAAGATGGCGACCATATTTTTGCATTCAAATTTTAAAATATACTGATTTTAGGCTTTTACGTACATTTGAATTATTTGATAAAAAGGCATATATTTTAAATGTGGGGGTTTATTTATTTATAGCGCTTCATTTTTAGTTAAATTGTGGCACATAGAAACATTTAAGTCATAAGAATTATTTAAATTTTCTTTAAAGAAGCATATAAAATTAAAACAAATCTGTGTACTGTGTGAGCAGAAAAAAAACTTTTAATTTTTACCAGATGTGAAATTTCCGTGAAAATGATTCTAATATGTAAACATTGATTTCTGATTCAAAAAAAAAGTCATTTAGGAATCTTTTTAGTTTATATAAACTTTTTATCTTTAAATTAGTCAAACATTTGCCGTACAAAGTTGGCACAATACTTTATAAACATTCTGCATATACAAGGTGGCTCATAAGTGTGAGAAAGCTCGATATCTCCGAAACCGTTCATAATGGTGAAAAACTGAACATATAAAAATTATAGAAAAAAAGGGCGTAAAATGTACAACTATTTTCTGTTTCAAAATTTTCCGAAAAATCCACTGCCACCTAATAAAACTTCCTTATTTTTAGGTTTTAACCTAAAATAAAAAAATATGGCGAACAATCCATTTAAAAAATCACCATGCTAAAAATTGTTGAACTCTCATATAGGAAAAATATCAACGTAGATGGTTTTTAATTATCGTTTTCCGTCTAAACCGGAAGTGATATTTAAAATTTATGTAAAAAAATAATACGAATATAATATTTTTTACTAACTCATTTCTTTTACATTTATATCATAGTTTTGAGAAGCAATCTAATGGTGCCACTTCTTACAGTGTAAAACAAAAAAATGTTTTTCTGTATTGTGGAAATTTTTGATCCACCCTGTAAGTGGCATTACTAGATAGCTAATTTTTAAAAAACATTAGGAATATAAAAGTCTTTTTAGCTTCTATAACTTTGTACCCCTATTTTTTTTCTGTCGTGAACGGTTTCGGAGATATCGAGCACTGTCGGGCCATTGAGTCACAATCTTATTATTTTTGAAACATGTTATTGAATTGATTGTTATCGTTGTTAGAAAACTGTATAAACGAACAAAGTGATTAATTTAAATATTATTTAGTTAAAGAAACCTGTTACTTAATAAATAATCGCCTTATTTGGCAGTTCTTGACACATTTTTTGTAACGCCTGTATAAAATACCTCTGTATATTGAATATAAAAATTAAATAATATAATATTAAAAAAAAAGTCGCAAAAGTGCAAGAGTCTTGCAGGTCGATCTTGGTCTTGCGTAGTCTTGCACTCCACGGTCTTGGTCTTGGTCTTGGTCTTGCCTTGGTCTTGCTGCAAGACCAAGACCAAGACCGCAAGACCAAGACCGGTCTCACTATTTGAATTTAGGAAAAATAAAAAAAAAATCAACATTTTTGCAAGTACGCATTTTACATTTATATTTTTTTACCCTCTGCATTTTTTCCATTGTATATTTATTTTTATTAATATTTAGTAATGTAAAGGTATTATTCAAGTAAAAGTAGTAAAATGCGTACCTTCAAAAATGTTTTTTTTAATTTTTCCTAAATTTAAATTTTTGTCAGTAAGTTCGGAATCAGGTTAAAAAGTAAATTTGGAGCAAGTTTTATATTAAAATGACTGTTTGCTCTTGTTCGGTTTTATGTTTTTGCATTTTTGCGACGCCCTGTATAATAAAAATCTCTTTTTTTTTTAAATTTAAATGTTCTTTATTGACATAAGCAAAATCAATTACATATATCAAATGGCCATTGACCGAGGTCCTTCAGCCTAAAGTAATTAAAATTTTATTATAATTATATTCATGTTGGATAAAAAAGGAAATTATACAATTTACAAACAAAAAAAAAGTAATAATCATAAATAAGCAATTTCGGGGTTGTTGGTCTTCAAATTAGATATTCTAGTTCTTCATATATAGTAAGTAAAGGATGTTTGTATGTTTGTTGTCTTCTTTGTTCCTCTGTTCGTTTCAGGAAAATTTTGTATTATTTCCAAATTGTGTTGTTTTGTTGAAGTTGGTAGAGAGGTGTTTTAAGCGCTGCAAAATTGGTTGTGTTTTCGTCATTTCATAAAGTAGTGTATTTGGAGGGTTATGTAGTATATTCCTGGGGTGTCTCATTTTTGTAATTGTTCGTAGTGATGTTGTTTCTGCCACTTCTAGAGTTTTTTTAGCATTATTATGCAGGTTTAGCATTACTGGGTGTCCATATTCAAGAAGAGGCCTACAGATTGACTTGTATATAGTGGATGCTATGTTAATATCTATCCCATGACCTCTATAGGTCAGACTTCTAAAGTGCTTAGCTCTGGAAATAATTTTTTTTCTTACTGATTTTTGTATGATCATTAAAATTAAGTTTGTTGTCTATAATCATTCCCAGGTATTTGGCGGACTGCTTCGGTAAAATAGGGTGATTATCAATCATTATTGTGGGAGAATTATCTTTAATTTGGTGGTGGAATATAACAAATTGCGATTTGCTTGGGTTGGGCTTAAGTCTCCATTTTTTAAACCATACTGTTGTTTTGTTAATTAAATTTTGGAGTTCTTCTACAGCTTTTCTTAAAGTTTTTTGATGAACAATTAGAGCAGTGTCATCAGCAAACTGGAGAATATAAGATGTTGGGCTGATTTCTTCCTTGTTTATCTTGTCATAGTTGTATATATCATGACAGTAGATGTTGTAGAGTAAAGGTGATAGGGGAGAACCCTGCGGTACTCCTTGTTTTATTAAAATTTTTGTAGACATAACATTGCCAATTTTGATTTGTATTGTTCGATTTTCTAGATAATTTTTTATTAAAAATATTAAATGGTCATCATATTTTAACTGCTTTAGTTTAAACAGCAATCCCTTATGCCAAACACTATCGAATGCTTTGTTGATATCCAGAAATAATGCTGCACTATGATTTTTAAGTAAGCGGGCCGTTTGGATATTTGATGCCATAATACTTAAGGGGAGACTGGTTGATGAATTGTCTCTAAATCCAAATTGATACTTGGGGATTGTATGTCCTTCTTGAGTTACCAAAATTTTTTTTATTATTTTTTCAAAGTTTTTTCCCAGATTAGGTAACAGCGTAATGGGTCTATAATTTGGTGGCTGTGAATGGTCCGTGTTTGGTTTTGGTAATGTACTGTACTTCCTCCTTCCATTTTCAGGAAAATAGTTAGTATTTAGGCAGAATTCATATATACGTATGATAAATAAGTGGACAGGTGGTTCTAGCATTCTAATTATATTTTTTGAAATATTGTCATTTCCTGGTGCTGTGTTTTTTCCTTCATTAACTATGGAGAAATAAGTGGCTTGGTCAATATGGTGGTGCCTTTGGATAATATCATTGGGTCTGACATTAAAATAGTTTGCATACCAATCACTTACTACCTCAAACTAGTTCGGGTCCAGAGTTTCTTCAAATGCTTTTTTAAAGTGTTCAGCTAATATTTTTACTTTTTCATTTGTTTCTATATAGCATACTCCTTCAGCTTCCAGTGGAGGGATGGTCAATTTAGTTTTATACTTTGAAAGTTTATTTATTTGTTGCCAGTAGTTACGCCCCTGTTGTCTTTGGATTTCTTCACATGCTTGGACCCATTTATGTGTCCTATATTCTTGTACCATTTTCTGTATATTTTTATTGTATTCATTCAGTTTTCTTTTTGCCTGAGGAGATGGGTTTGCTCTGTATTCTCTGTACATTTGTCTTTTAACTTTAATTAACTTTATTATGAATGGAGGTAATACATGTGTGTAAAACCTGATTGGTTGTGTTGGTGAGTGCTTTGTAACTAAACTAGATAATTTTTCTTGAAACTCTGAAATTTTCTTAGGAGTCATTTCACAGTTTACCTGGGATGTTACATATTGCAATATTTCTTTGTTTACTTCAGCCATGTTACATTTTTTTATATTCAGTTTGGTTTCTTCTTTTGCTGGTGGTATAGCCATATTGAATAATACTTCAATGGACATCTCTTTTCTCATTGTAGTTCACATTTTTTTTACAAGCAGAATTGTTTATCAAAAATAACTTTATTTTTGTATCTTTCAATTTTTGGTCATTTGTCATCTTGTTAACCCTATCCGCGGACATACTGTATATATACATATATGTTCTTTTTTTTAATACAGACAGAACTGGTATAATTTTTTTGTAGATTTCAGTACTTTCAGTGACCAAAATTTTTGGACAGGAACTTATCCGTCATTTTACACAAGTATTTTTGGTGGGACCTTCATTACGAAAATTTAAATATTGATTAATGCAGATAATAAGAATACGTTTTAGTGCTATGTTGTTCAGTTTTTTATCAAAATTATTCTTGTTCATAATTAAAAATACTTTTAATACGTATTTAGTGGACCTCTCGATAAATTTCCACTATATAGGAAATTTTTTACACTCTTAATTACTTATTTACCTGTTTTAAAAATATTATAATTAGAGAAGCGTTATAGCAAAACAATAAGCAACCCATAACCAGACAAAAAAATTTTAAAAATTCTATAAAATATTAGGTGTATTGGGTGTTAATAATTCGATTCTCATTATTGGGATCTCGAAAACTTGAAGAGATAAAAGGTCGATTAAATGGCGGCAAGGTTGCGCAATTTAATGTTGATCAAAATGCCACCTTAAAAGTTTAAAAATGTTGAATACTTCCTAAGATTTTTGGAAAAAAACCGAATATCCGCGATTTCAGCATTATTTTTTTTATGACTATTTAAATAGATATAACAAAATAAATTTTACATTGTGAAGAACACTGATAAATAAAACTACTATGTTTTTTTACCACTAAAATATTTCAAATTATTGTTACTGATTTCAACTCACAGAGTCATTTTCAAAAAAATCTTTTTCAGACTAAAGTATCAAAATAAAAAATAAGGTGAATTTATACCTCTAAGTGGTAAATATATTTTAGGGAAAGGGGAGCAATTAAAGTTTATTATGGTTTCGAAAAGTAAATAGGGGGAAAAATACAAGTTCGGTTTTTTTAAGCAGATGTACATTATTATTTTTATTGCCTTTGTATATTTCTAGGGATTCCAGATAGTTTAATTTATCCCCTTTGGGTTTAATAGGTAAATTTCTATATTATTTAAATTAGGAATTTGTGTTTTTTTCTAAACAAATTAGCAAAAAAGAGTCTCTTTTTGTAGCTATAGGGGTCTAAAATGTTCTAAATAGCGAGTTTTTATGTCCTACCGCTTTGTCCTATATAAAAGTTATCACATCCTGAACATTTCAACTTATAAACTCCTGATTTATTAAATTTGTTGGTTTTATCTTTTTGCGTTATAAATAATATTCGATATATTGTTCTGAGATTTAAAAGCAACTTTAATATTGTGTTTGGATAGAGTGTTGGCTATTTTCTCTGATAGGGTGCCGCAATGATAAGGATACATATTTTTGGTTATTTTCTTATCTTTAATTTTTGATAGATTAATTGAAAAAACTAAGCGTTTTGTTTTTTGGTTATTAATTTCTTTATGGTTTGTTTGGAGAATTTATTTGATTGTGCAATATTTTCAATGGTACAAAGTTCTCTCTGTAGCTCTTCTTCAGAAGAGGCAAAGAGAGTGCTCTATGTATCATTGAATTGTATGAGTTTATGTTGGAAAAGGGTGGAAAGAGTCATTGGGGATAGTAATACCTGTAAATTTTGGTTTTCGATAAACTTTAAAAGTGCACTGATTATTTACGTGGGATATGGTTAGATCTAAGAAATTTATTTCATTGTTGTCTTCTTTTTCTAAAGTGAATTGAATTTTTGGGTGCACACTGTTAATATAATGTAAGAAATTCTGAAGTTGTCTGTTTGTACCTTTAAAGCATGCGAGAACATCGTCAACATATCTGTACCTGCTATTTAGAACATTTTAGATCATATAGACTACAAAAAACAGACTCTACTTTTGCTAATCATTGTTTAGAACAAAACACAAATTCCCTAATTTAAATAATATGAAATATTACACTATTCAACCAAGGGCCATAAATTAAACTATTGGAATCCCTAGAAATATACAAAGGCAATAAAAATAATAATGTACATCTGCTTAATGACCAAACCGAACTTGTATTTTCCCCGCTATTTACTGTCGCCAAACCATAATAAACTGTTAATTGCTCCGCCGCTTCCTAAGAATATATTTACCACTTAGAGGTATAAATTCACCTTATTTTGTATTGATACTTTAGTCTGAAAAAAATTTTGTTTGAAAATGACTCTGTGAGTTGAAATGGTAAAATAATTGTGAATATATTTTAGTGGTAAAAAAACATAGTAGTTTTATTTATCAGTGTTCTTCATGATGATTAATTACCACATAGTAACGGCTAATAGCATCAATTTTTTGAAATTTTACATTCTCATTGCTACTTTTTCTGTTCTACAAGACAAAGTTATTAGATTTACACAACGACGTTTTGTTTAAAAGCTGCCATCATCAATTTTGTTTTTTAAATAAGGCCCTGGTTTTTTATTGAGTATTTTAAGAGCGTTTAGGATTCCAAAATCCATGATGTATCACACTTATTTGAAAAATCATTTTAATGTTTTCCTACCAAATATCTATCCTCTCTCTTTCTCTAACACAGTTTTTTTATGGAAATTGCCTTTAATATGAAGTTTTGGAATAAGTGCAAAACATCATTGGTTTTAAGACCTTAGAAGCCCTTAAAATACGTAATAAGAAATCCAGAGCCTTTTTAAGAAAAACAAAGTTGATGATGGCAGCTTAAAGACAGAACGTCGGTGTGTAAATCAAATAATACTGTCTTGTATAACAAAAAAAGTAGCAATGAAAATGTAAAATTTATTTTTCTATAAGCGTGCGAAAAACTATACTTTTCCACACTAATCTGTGAGCGGAAAATAGCACTTTTTCGCACTAGTGTAAAAAAGTAAATTTTTTTAGTTTTTGGAACATAAATTAGTATCTAACTATAAAATAATGCATAGTTTTGTTTATAATAGTTATATATTTGAAGAAACTGAATTTTGCTGTAATTTTGTAGTCTTTTTATAACATTTAATAAATAAAATAAAATAATCCTAATTTAATAAAATTAATGTGAGTACATATTTTTAATAGCTCCATATAAATTATCAAAGAATCCATAGCAACCATCTATCAAAAATTAATTTTCTGTCACGCATTTTTCAACCAAATTGGAGAAACATTTTCAATGCATTCTGACGAGGATTTACCAGCATCGATTATCGAAGCAGCAAAAATAGCAAGTATAGATCTGCTGCCCATGAAATCTCGTCACAGGTATGAAAAAGAATTTGTTATATTTGAGGGCTGGTGTCAAAGTAAGGGTGTGAAGTCTTTTAAAGAAGAGATTTTTCTGGCCTATTTTTCTTATTTATCAAAAACATGTAAACACAATACATTATGGTCTAGACACTCTATGCTAAAATGTATCATTAAGTTACGAAAGAACATAGATTTAAGCCAATTTTTCAAAGTTTAGTAGTACGTCAAAGTACCTTAAAAAACAAAGCGTTGGTTTTAGATCCAAAAAGGCTAAAGTCTTTTTAAAAGAAGAAATATCGAAATTCATGATTGAAGCGCAAGATGATACTTATTTAAATATAAAAGTGGCTACGATTTTTGGCTTAGCGGGCGCTTATCGTGAAGAGGAGTTAACAAAAATATGTCTGGAGCATAATGAAGACCAGGGAAATTTTGTATTGATACACATCTTAGACTCAAAAAAATCACAACTCTAGAAGTCGGGAGATGCCGAAAATGGAAAATTTTTGAATCTATATAGAAAGTATGCCAGTTTAAGAAAGCTGACAACACCACTTAGACGATTTTTTGTGAACTATAAACAAGGAGTGTGTACAGTACAATGTATCGGCATTAATACCTTCGGAAAAATGTCATCGAAAATAGCGGCCTATCTCAAACTTCCTAACCCGGAATTGTAAACTGGCCATAGCTTTCGCCGGTCCTCTGCAACATTTCTCGCAAACTCCGGAGAGCAAATATCTAACATTAAACGTCTTGGAGGCTGGGAGTCTACATCAGTCGCTGAAGATACCTCGAGAATTCAACAAGTTTTGGAAAGGATATTTCAAACAAAATACTCAATTTTACCGAAAGACCTTCTACTATCCGGAAACAACCGTCAATGCCATCTTTCAATGTACTAAACTTCTCGGTTCAAGAAACTACTTCCATAGTTGCAAAAGATTGGCTCATCAAGAACCCAACGCCGCCGCCGTCACCGTTTTCTACAGAAAAGCAACTCGCTTCAGCAATAAATTTGCAAAACGCCACCAATTGCACTATAAATGTTAATAATAATAATTAGTGTATAAATTCCTTCGTTAATAAATAATATTTTAATCATAAATCTTCAAAATTATGTTAGTTTTTCCTCTCGCTTGTAGAAGAAATATTGTTCCTAACACTTGCGAAAAAGTATCACTTTCCTTTCCTTGCACTTGTTAGAAAAATAACTATTTGTTATATCTATTTAAATGAAGCCATAAAGAAATAAAAATGAAATAGCGAATATTCGGTTTATTCCAAAAATCTTTGGAAGTATTTTAATTTTTTCAAACTTTTCAAGTGGCATTTTGATCCGCATAAAATTACGCAACTTTGACTCCATTGAATCGACCTCGCATCTTCAAGTTTCCGAGATCCCAATGATGAGAATCAAATTTGGAACACCTTGTATAAGGATGTAATAATTAGGTAATACCATTATGGTAATGAGGAAGTAATATTAATTAAATAGTTTGCAAGGTGTGCGTGTTGGCATTTCGAGTACTTACTTTGAACAAATATTTAAAAATATTTTTATATAATATGTATTATGTAGAATACAATTTATTTCAAAAGCAAAATAAATATTTTTTTACCTTGAATATAAAATTATTTCAGGTTTTTTACAATTTGAAACTTAAAAAAAAAATAGGTAAAGGAATTTACGCGGAATCTCTCTCGCCTTAACCTATTAGCAGTTTTTTTGAAAATAATGTTTGTAAACTAATAAATAGGGTATCAATTTAATTTTTTTTAATTGTAATTTAGCACAAATGTTATTCAAGTAAAAGAAGCTAGAACCACTGACTTTAGCCAAGAGATAAGTCAGCCCCTAGGCACCTTACCCTCCAAATTTAAAATTTTAAATGACATTACCCCTTTTATAAGACATATATTTTATTACACTTAATTACAATCTATTCTTTAAGATTAACTGTAACATACGACTTATCCTAACTTTTCAAAATTACGTCTTTTAAGTGACAATCAACTTCAATGCACTTTTCAAGATTGGACAAAGAAAAATTCGTGACATGATGAAACAAAACCTGATCTATTTGCCGGACTTCTTTAGGAATTCGAACTTTGTTGGACATTTTCTGGACTAGTTGCAAAAACCATTGCTTTTAAATAGCCCCACAGAAAAAATTCCGGGGACCTGGAAGGCCTATTTAAATTTCAAAATCGTGGAATGCGTCGCCCATTAAACAGTTCTCGCAGAACTGTTTAATGCAGTATTAGCAAACATACTATAATTATAGTAGACATACTATAACTTACGTACGAAACGTGTTCCTTTTTACTATGTACTATCCCTTTACAATAATCCTTGGCTTGATTAGTTAGTCAATATATAGTAATTAAAATGCCTACTACAATTTTTTAAAATTTACTCTAATTTTATGGCCTTGGCACTTTCCAGGGCTGCTAACACGACGACACTGCTCTACTTTCCAAATCAGGATTAAAAAACGTCATGTTTATGTACGCCTAACTTTTTATACCGATTATGTCCTAAATATCTTCTATGGGACTCAGCTCAGGAGATGTTGTTGGTTATGATACCACGTCTGCTTTTCATTCAGAAATAGGTACACTATTTAACACTTTCTTTACGTAAGCGTTCTTATGAAGGGTTTATTTTAGAACTACGTAGGTAGAAAATAGTGTAGATTATTTCTGAATATCAAACAGAACTAATGCTGGAGCGCTATAATACTACATTTTTACTTTTTTTTTATCTTGGGACAGTTCACGAAGTCTAAAGCCTAAGTACTAACGTACCGTGGGTGTCTTAAATGTGGTGAGAGGCAGTTTGTTCACACGGGACTTAAATATTTGAGATTGGAAGGAGAAGGAAAAACTTCTGCGGGCAGCAAGTTTCACAGTCTTGACCCTCTAGGGATAAAGGAACGAAGAAAGCGGAAAGTTTGGGGCCTCTCTAACTAAACTGTAAAATGATGCATAAAAGTTGCACTACGTGTTGTTCTGCTGAGAGCTGCCAGAGGAGGAATTATACTGAACCAGATTTTTGGTGCCCCAATCCAAGATAAGTTTGAGGTCTTGTAAAAGAGATATCTGAACTGTACTGCGCTTCTTTTCCAAATCAGAAATACATGGTGGCTTAAGAAATTGAATACTAGAGTGGAGGGTACCATCGTCAGCAAAACTATGAATGGCATTGATTGTGGAAGAGAGGAGATTGTTAATGTGTAGAAGAAACAGCGTGAGTGCCACCACTGACCTCTGGGGCACCCCAGCATTAATTTGGTAAAATCTGGAAAAATGACCATCTACTGTAACTGATGTACATCGATTAGAAAGGAAACTGGAGAGCCAGGAGCAAAGCTTAGGTAGAAGACCGTAAGAAGGAAGTTTGTTAAGAAGCCCATTATGCCAGACCTGATCGAAACCTTGGATATGTCAAGAGCAACGATCTGGGATTCACCAAGAAACTCAAGGGACTTGTTCCAGTTGTGTGAGACAAAGGAAAGAAGATCATTTTCACTGTTGTTGATATCGAGATCTGTTGCATTATTTGTCAACCCCGTATCTATACAATATTTATATTTAAAGTTTATTTTTTTATTTCTATTTAACTCTTAAAAGCAGAGATAATTACCAACCAATGTTTGCGGTAAATTTTTAATGATCGGCTACTTGTTCCGCTTTATATTTATTATTAGAGACACGGTTAATATCGGTTATTAGAAAATACCAATAAGTTATAATCAATATTTTGTTTTTAACTTACGAGGTTATATCGATATGTATAGTTGGATCAGTATTAGAATGAAAATTCGGTGCTCTTTGAAAAAAAAAGTAGCTTAAAAGGTTTGATTATTACTGGCGGCCGCCTTTGCTTTCTATATGAACTATTTTTACAGACATGTGCGGGAAGCAGCACATTATAAAAAGCAAAGGCGGCCGCCAATAAAAGTAAAATCACCAAATTTTCATTCTAATACTGATCCAACTATAGTTGGGCGAGTTATTTGGCGAGTTTTTCGACGGTTGTTTATAATTTCCTATCAAAATCATATTTCGCGTGACTTTGATAGTAGTGTAGGTCCATGGTAGTGCGCCCTAGGTTCCGGCCGGTCGCACGCATGGTGTATACGACACAAAACTTTTCTGCGTGTTTTCCCTCTACCATAACTTCGTTATCGTTCCACATAAAGGTATGATATTTGGTATGAAAATTCAGATAAGTATTCTTATTATCTCTAAAAAAATTGAGAATGTTATATTAAATGGTTTCTGAGATATTCGATTTTAAAAATCGCCCATTTAATTACTAACTGACTGACTTACTTTCTCACTTATTTATTCATGGACATCAAAATTATAAGGTGCTTCCTGAGTGAGTAAAAACTTTACATTTTTTTGCATCAGATATCTCTCTAGAGATTTTTTTTTACTTGATTTGAAATAATCAAAATTAATCGATTAACTATTGTTTTTCTTGAAAAGGTAACTGAACCTCCTTGATCTTTAAAGGGTTTTTGACTCTCTCGACTTTTCGCCGCAATATATGTATACTTCTAGAATGTGACAACGTAAAACTTCTAGTGAAAAAAATTATTTGGCTTTTCTCCAGAATATTCTGGAGAATAGCCAAATAATTTTGTTTCACTAGAATAATCCCAGAAAAATAAAATAATTTTTTAAACGTAAACTTCGCCAAATTTCTTGATTTCTTGTTTAGGGCCAAATATGCATAATTTTTTCATTTTATTATTTTTATTACGTTGGATATTTTCCTACTTTACCTTCGCGAGAGACCTCCAAGGTGGCTTACCAGGCAATGGAGTTGACAGATCTTCATACCTTTTCACAAAACCATCCGATTATGTGACTTACTCATAAAGTCATATAATAAAAAAAATTGTAGGACCGTTTTTACGCCCTCGTCCAAAAAAGTAACAAAAACGCCCAAATTTATAAATTTATACCACACTGATTACAATTTAAAACAATAACAACTAGTGAATTTCCTCCTACCGATTCTTTTTGATGTATAATATCAATCTCACTGGCCTAAAGGTATAAAATATCTATCCTGCTTTAAACTGCGCAATTAAAATAAATCAATTTTAGGAAATTTTGATTTGTTTCATTAAGAAAAGGTTCCCGAAACTTATGGAAATATCATATCACCATCGAAATTTTAAAAATTTCCCATAGATTAGACTATCTAAATGATTGTAGTGGTATTATTGGGTTATTATTTAAATTAATTATGGTAAATTATCTCGTTCTAGCTAATAAAGTATTAGTAAAATAAGGAATTCCAAGGTTAATGACTGTTTAATTAAATAAGGTACTTAGTCAATGTTTGCAAAGTATTAGAAAAAATATAGTTAAGTACTGTTTTGATTTCTGTAGATGTATTGCCAACCAGTTATTTCTTAACACTAAAATCAGCATATCTGAAGATATTTTTTTACATTTATTTAGGATTGCCCCTGTACTATTTACAAGGGGGGTCTGTGAAAAGTTTGGACCTAACTTTACGGTCCATCGGCGAAAAGGGTATAACTTTAAGAAAGGCTTAAATTCGGAAAATTATTTATATGTATAAACAACAAAGAATATTGGGCCCAAAATGTGGAACTCCAATATTATTTAGTCTTTCCTTCAATAAAACCATAGCCTCTCCCACAGCCTGCATTTTTTCTTAAAGATATGACCTTAACAGTTGGATATTCCTGTCAGAAATCCATACTTTCCGAGATATGTAACAATGCGATATGTTTAATACTTTGAAATTGAAATAAAATATGTACCGGGTTTCCAAATAAGAAAGGCGCCGTCTGTATCTCAGAAAAATGTTTATCGCACAGTGTTGGGGAAAAATACTTTTAGTAAAAGCCAAAAAAATAGCTGGAAATTATTTTCAAGTTTCTAAAATGGCCGCTAGGGGTCGTAACTTCAATCTTGAATCTAAAAAAGTGATGTTTCTATGAATTTTGCTATATTAACTCAACAAAAAAATACTTGATTTTTAAAGTCGGGGATAATTTAAATCTTTTTTGTTTGACAATTTTTGCTGTATATCTAAAAATAAAAAGGTGGGGGGTATTTAAAGGTTTCCGTAAAAAACACCCTGTAACTTAGAAACGGCTAAGCCGATTTTAACAACCTTAGGCTAGTTGATAAGAGCTTTTCTTGGGCTATAAATGTTATATTGAAGTTGTTTAGTTTCACATATCACCTCTAGAGGGCTTTTTTCGATATTCCGACAGAAATGGATATATATATATTTTTTTAATTAAAATTAAATGCATTGGTATAATTTTTTTATGAAAAACCAGCTAAATAATGCCTTAACAAGCTTGCGAAAAACGTATCTTGATATCTTGTTTCTTACCTAAAATTAAGGTCAAAGAAAATTTTATACGTCAATATCTTAAAAACTATTAAACCTACAAGAAATTTTATGGAACATTAATTATGTATTTTTATAAAACTTTAATTTAGGTTATATAATCTTTTCGTCTAAATACATACTTTATGAGTTATAATAAAAAAATCGAATTCCAGGGGTATATCTTGAAAAATCCTGAAAATTTGATTTATTGATTATAATTCGTAAAGTATTGCATTTAGGCAAAAAGGTTTTATAACCTAAATTAAAGGTTTAGTAAAAATACATAATTTATGTCATATTAAATTTCTTGTAGCTTTTATAGTTTTTAAACTATTGACGTATAAAATTTTCTTTGGCCTAAATTTTAGGTAAGGAACAAAATATCGAGCTGGTTTTCGCGAGCTTATTTAAGCATTATTTAGCTACTTAAAAAAATCTATTCATTGTTTTTTTCGAAAAAAATTAACCATTTCTGTCGGAATTTCGAAAAAAGCCCTCTTGCAGCGACATGTAAAACTAACAAAACTTAAAATAATATAACACTAATAGCCCAAGAATAGGTCTTTTTAACAAGCCTAAGTTTGTTAAAATCGGCTTAGCCATTTCGAAGATACAGGGTGTTTTTTACGGAAACCTTTAAATACACCCTATCACTTTATTTGTAGAAATACAGCAAAAATTGTCAAACAAAAAAGGTTCAAATTATCTTTGACTTTAAAAATTAGGTATTTTTTGTCAGGTTAATATAGCAAAATTCACAGACACATCACTAGATTCAATATTGCAGTTACACTAGTACACTAGGGGCCATTTCAGAAACTTGAAAATAATTTCCAGCTATTTCTCTTGACCACTTTTACTAAAAATATTCTTTCCCCAACGCTGTGCGATAAACATTTTCTGAGATACAGCCGGCGTCCTTTTTGATTTGAACAACCGGTACAATAAAAATACATTTACAATTTTTTTTTTATTTTCTGTATGATGAACAAAATATGAATCAATACGTCCTGGTTTACGTCGAATAGTTATGTAGTGTGCGATAGTGAGCGATCTCCTGGTCAGTCTCGGAATTTGGTTTGGTATACCAATGGATCCAAGACTGACAATGGAGCCGGCGCAGGAATACATGGTATGACCCCCAGGTTTAATGCTTATGCTTCCCTGGGGAAATATGCCACTATTTTCCAGGCGGAAATATATGCCATTGAACTTTGTCTGCGAGAGAACTTGAGGAGGAGATATAAGGGCAGGGACATTACTGTCTTCTCTGATAGTCAAGCGGGCATAAAAGCTTTGGCATCCCAACAAGTCAACTCAAGGTTGGTTTGAAACTGTCTGCAATGCCTCCTAAACCTGGCTAACCACAACAAAGTTACACTTTCCTGGGTGCCAGGACACAGAGGAATACAGGGCAATGAAAATGCAGATTCCCTGGCCAGGCGAGGCTCCGCAGCAATGTTTGTGGGTCCTGAACCTGTTTTTGGAATACCAAAAGCCTCGGTTCGTGGCTACATGACTCGGTGGATTCAAACACAACATCAGTCATACTGGAACCACATTCCGAGGCAATATCACAGTAAATCAATGTTGGACTCATCATCGAAAGCATTGACAAGTGAATTACTAAAACTAAATAGGAATCAGATTAGAATAGTGACAGGATTAATAACCGGACACTGCACCCTAAGAAAACATATGCACACTGTGGGCATCTATAGAGAAGAACCCATTTGCAGACTATGTGACGAAGAGGAAGAGACAGCCTCTCACATCATATATGAGTGCCCTGCACATACTGGAGAACAAATCAAAACCTCATGGTGGACCCTAACCATCAGGAAGCTGGAGACCAGAAAAAAACAGTAAAAGGGCTACTACACCTGTCTAAGGTGTCAAACCTTTTTAACTGAAACAAATACACAAGAGATACAACAAGCCCTGTAGGCTGCAGTGTCGAGGTGGACAAAACCTCAACTTGTGTATTTATGTCATCGATCAATCAATCAGTTATGTAGTGTGTGTGTTAGTGAGTTTTTTTCCATAAATCCAAAAATTAAAGGCTGATATTTGAAATGTAATAATTGTTTTATTTTAGATTTAGGGTTTCTGCTACAACTATTTATACTTTTTACATTTAAGTACACGATTGTCCGGCATATAAATTTAATGCTTTATAATAGTTACTCGCATTTTTAGATATAGATGATACAAAGCTTTCCATCACTTTTGACACTTTACGCTATGCTAACAGAAGTTAACTGGAGAATAAATATTTATTTTACTTTAAAAGCCTTACAAGCTTATATTTGAACAGAAATGAGCATCTCGTTTACGATTTTTTTGAATATAGAAAGTTAACTTGTAGAAAGTAGAAAGCAACTGCGTAGAAAATGAAGGTAGCGAATTACTCCCATTCTCTGCACGCTAGAGAAAGATCATGTCTGTGACCCTGCTAATCAACTGCTGTGTATTGGCTTTATGCATCGGGATAGAAAGTAAGGGTTTAAAGAAAAATTGGAGAAAAATAAATTTTAAAAAAATTATAAAGAAACCGGTGCGGTCTATAAGAAATAATACGGTTAAAGCCTATTACTATAAATAGAAAATACATTGGGTTTATTGAAAAAAAAAACAATTTTATTTACTTCTTGGAAAAAAATAATGTTTGTTTCTGAGCAAGTTACTATACAATTTTCTAATATAACTATTTTTTTCTTTTAGATGTTTATACCAAAGACTGGTTTATGGTAGGCAGTCTGGGAAAGCTATTGCTTCTCTTGATAGGATACGTATACTTTTGTACAAAACTGGGACCCGCTTTGATGAAAAATCGGAAACCGTTTAAGCTGGATCGGACCATACAGGGGTACAATATATTACAAGTTTTAGCGAACATTTGGTTAGTTTATGAGGTAAGAAATGTACCCTTTTCTTTAAAACTTTTTTTTTGTTGTGTTACCTTTTGCGCAAAAATTTTAGGCAATCACAAACAATTAGGCAATTGATAAAAATTCTCATTAATAAAACATTTAACTTAGTTGCAGAGTTTATGTGATATTAAGCGTGTTTTATGGTTATGAATCTATCTCTCTTTTAATCTAATCTATCCAAATAAAAGAAAACTAAAAATACTAAAAAAAAGCTTAAAACGTTTCGTTTACAAATCGGTCACCGTTTTCAAGGTGTGAAAAATTTAATTTTTGTATTTAAAATTAAAATAATAACCAAAATATGAAAAAGAACTTATCTTTTAATTTTAGTATTAAAATCCATAGAAGAATTATGTAAAATATAGTGTCATAAATGAAGAATCTATTTGTTGTAATATCTAAGTAGATTTATTATATTAAAAAATTAGAAAAGTGGTGTGTTAATTGGTTTGGAGTTAATTTACTTTTGCATTAGACAAAAATAACAAAGTGTTATTTAAATCTACAGAATTTGATGTTATTTAATAATATTAAAGTACTTTCTATCATTTTACGTGTTTTTCAAGACTAGACTGGACTTTTTGAAAATTGTCATCTAAAAAGTGAAACATGGGACACACATTAAAAATATACCAGATGTTATTGGCTTTAAGGAGAGCTCAATGGTAAAAAAAATCATTTTAAAATTTGCGAAAAAAATTATTTAAAAAAAATGAATATAGGTAAAACTTTTATACCATTAGTTTTAGTTTATAAACACAGAATTTTAATAATCAAAAATTTGCCAAGATGCATTAATTAAATAATGATCATAGAATTAACTGGAAACCTGTGTAAAAGGTTATTTTTAGTCAATAAAAAAAATGTACCGGGTGTCCAAATAAAAAAGGACGCCGGCTGTATCTCAGAAAATGTTTCTCGCACAGCGTTGGAAAAAAATTTTAGTAAAAGTGGTCAAGAGAAATAGCTGAAAATTATTTTCAAATTTCTGAGATGGCCGCTAGGGGACGTAACTGCAATCATGAATCTAAAAAAGTGATGTTTCTGTGAATTTTGCTACATTAACCTATAACAAAAATTACCTGATCTTTTAAGTCGAGCATAATTTGAACCTTACCATTTTCCATGTTTGCAAAGTGTTTAAGGGGATATCCCAAGTAATAGGTTAAAATGGTAAAGTAGTGTAACTTTGAAAAGATAATGTGTAGTTTGGGGGAGAATAGTAACTTACGAAAACTACTTCTCTAAGGCAGATAAAAAAGTACTTTACGGTTACTTGCATTGGATTTCCTTTCCTTTAAACGCGTTTTGAATTTGTATAACAATTAGCGCTTTTTACTTGTAGTACGACGATTTTTGCTGTATCTCTAAAAATAAAGTGGTGAGAGGTATTTAAAAGTTTCCGTAAAAAACACCCTGTATCTTCAAAACGGCTAAGCCGATTTTAACAAGCTTAGACTAATTGACAAGAGCTTTTCTTGGGCTATAAATATTATATTATTTGAAGTTTTGTTAGTTTTACATGTCGCCGCTAGAGAACTTTTTTCGATATTCCATCAGAAATGGTTAATTTCCTCAAAAATATTAAATGCATTGGTATAATTATTTTTTAATAAAAAATAGCTAAATAATGCCTAAACAAGCTCGCGAAAACCGTATCTGGATATCTTTTTCGTTACCTAAAATTTAGGCCAAAGAAAATTGTTTACGTCAATATCTCCAAAACTATAAAACCTACAAGAAATTTTATAAAACAATAATAATGGATTTTTACGGAACCCTTAATTTTTAGGTTTAATTAACTTTTTGTCTAAATGCAATACTTCACAAATAATTATATAAAAAAAAACGAATTTCAGGGGTATATTATTATCTTTAAAAAATCCCTAAAATTCGGTTTATTGATTATAACTCGTAAAGTAATGTATTTAGGCGAAAATATTATAAAACCTAAAATAAAGGTTTTGTAAAAACACATAATTTATGTCAAATAATATTTCTTGTAGCTTTTATAGTTTTTGAAATATTGACGTATATAATTTTCTTAGGCCTAAATTTTAGGTCATTTTGCTACTATTTTATGAAAAAAAATACCAATGCATTTAATTTTTTTGATGAAAAATTACCATTTCTGTCGGAATGCACGGCGACTTGAAATAACAAACTAACTTATGAAATTTATGCCAATGTCTTAACTATCTAAGCTGCGGCGACATGTGAAACTAACAAAACTTCAAACATTATGAAATTTATAGCCCAACAATAGTTCTTTTTAACTATTCTAAGCTTGTTTAAATCAGCTTAGCAGGTTTGAAGATACAGAGTGTTTTTTACGAAAACCTTTAAATGCCCTCTACCACGTTATTTTTAGAGATACAGCAAACATTTTTAAACAAAAAAGGTTCAAATTATCCTCGCCCTTAAAGATCAGGTATTTTTTTGTTAAGTTAATATAGCAAAATTCACAGAAACATCACTTTTTTAGATTGAAGATTGTACTTACGCCCCCTAGCGGCCATTTCAGAAACTTAAAAATAATTTCCAGCTATTTCTCTTGACCACTTTTACTAAAAATATTTTTTCCCCAACGCTGTGCGATAAACAATTTCTGAGATATAGCCGGCGTCCTTTCTTATTTAGACACCCGGTACAAGAGGCTTGTTGCCATGAAAAATAATGAAATTGATAAAATACATTTTTAAATTCTTTCATTACCATTTTAGGGAATTCAATGTGGCTGGGGTACAACATACAGCTATGCCTGCGAACCAGTGGATTATACAGGGTCAGAATCAGCATTAAGGGTCAGTAAAACTAATATTTTTAATAACCTAACTTTTTTTAAAATCTGTTTATTTTTCACAGATGAGAAGGGCAGTTTGGGTGTACTACATGGTAAAATTAACAGACCTTTTAGACACGGTGTTCTTCGTACTGAGAAAGAAATACAACCAGGTGACCTTTCTTCACATATACCATCATAGTTTATGCCTATTTGCTCTTACATTGGAGTTACATTTGTACCAGGTAATAAAATTTATTAATGAATGTAATAAAAGGTATACAAATATTACCAAATTAGTTTCTTTGTCATTTATTTGTTGAATCTTGGTATATGGTACAGGTTATCCAACGAAAACTGAACATGACGGTATCTGTGGCTTTTCTCGAATTTAAAAAACGTGGAACAGCAATTTCGTAGGCGTATTGGCATTGTCTCCTATGGTAAGACGCAACCTTTGAAAAATATATGCCCAATCACGAAAGACAATGTCCCATTTTGCTTGATTTTAGAGGCATTTCAAATATTTGCATAAGAAAATTGTCGAGGGAAAAAAAATTAATTGACAATGGTTTTTAGAAAAAAAAAGACAATTTTTCAAATTTGAGATTTGACAATAAAATGTAATTAAATTCGCGAAAAAGAAAACAAATAGAGGATTTGATTTTGAAAGTTCCATTTTTCTCCTGGAGCACAAAAAAAACTTTTTTTGCAAATTTCAAATTTAAATATTCTTTACCAACGTATTCTCACTGAGCAACCAGTATATATTTCGTGTGGGACCCATGTCCTATATTTTGGATAAAAAAAATTGATTCCTAGAAATCCTAGAGCCGCCACTGAGCAGTAACCAGTGTTTACTACTACTACTAAGCGAAACCAAAACTAGCAGAACTAGAACTAAGAACTAGTTCTGGTTAGTTTTGGTTGGCAGAAACCAGAACTAACAAAAAAAGAGGTACTTACTGGCCAACGTATATATACTTATACCTAATGCAGAATCTTACTAACTTATTACTGTTCTACCTTTAACCTTCAAATTTTCTGGGTCCAGATTGTTTAAAAAAACAGATAACACTACATTTACTATTGCAGAGATTTAAAACCAATATATTAGAATTTTTAGAGCTCATGATAACCTGAGAAGGTATAAAGGTATAACATGTCAAGGAAGAACGTCAGTTTATACTGGGTATGATTTTTAAATTTAAAGATTACTGGGCTAATTTTTTTGAATTTTATGGACGTTTTCAGGCCTAATTGGATGATCAGGTATCGTGAGTGCCAGATTTTTAAAAGTTTATTTTTTTTACGTTGGATCAACAACGTTTGTGGATCGAACATATAATAAATAAATAAAGAAATAAATTTAAACTCTCTAAAGAAAATCTGTTATATGGTTTCTATTTCATTTTAGGTGGTCACGGATCCCTCTTGGGTCTAATTAACTCATTTATCCACATCATTCTATATGCTTACTATTTCCTGGCGTCTCTTGGTCCCGAAGTGCAAAAATATTTATGGTGGAAAAAATATGTAACTAAATTGCAATTGGTAAGTACGACAAACAAAAAACGAAAAGGACTACTAAGAGGCTATTAACTATTATTTTGCATAAGAAACTTCATGATTAATTTTGGTTTTGGAGTGCGTAAGTATAAGAACATTAAAACGTCCTGTCAAATTTAAAATTGCGTTTTTAAAAACGAAATAAATTTATAATAACTTTTAAAAACTCTTAATTACATATCTTGTAATCTTTCCATTTTTGTCAAAAATATATAAAGAATTATTTTGTGAACAATGAAATTTTCAATAGAAATGACATTTACGAAAAAAATTCAAAATAAAGGCAAAAAACAACTTTTTTCCAAGGCAAAGGGCACAGTATTTTCATTAAGGTTGGACTGAAATGTCATTTTTAGAATTTTTCAACCTTCCCTCAATTTTTCCGATTTTTTTAGTAACAGTTAATATTTGTTTGTTAAATAAATTGTTTAAAAAAGTTGTCTTATTAAAATTACTTAATATGGGACATTAACAGCAATATATATTTTATGGTCTATATATGTATTTAAATCCTCCTTAGATATTTCAAGATGGATTGCTTTTTTAAAATTAACAAAATATGTAACATTTAATATTAAGTTTCTTGCAACCACAGTTTTTTGACAGCCTTTTAAACATTTACTATTTATCTGGCTCGCTAGTAGGAATAGACATTAAGCCATTTTTCGTAGATTTTTAACTTCATTCGAGCTGACTCCTATAGCATATTTTATATAACGTCAAATTTAAAGTTTTTTAAACAGTCACGTAATTTTCGGTGACTTCCGGTTTCACAGAAAACGGCCTCAACTTTTAATTTTTAAATAAGACACCCTGTATATTTTTACATTTTTGAATTTCTGGTCACAATCTGCGACCAACAGTACTCCATATGTCACATTTTGACAGTCTTAAATAAAAAAAAATTGCCGTTAAAATTTGACAAATAATTTACCGATACAGGCAGAATTTTTTTAGAAATACAAAAATATAATAATATACAGTGCTTTCATTTCAAAACGAACCACCCTAAATATCTTTAAAAAAAAAACACTCACCAAAAAAACAAAGAAACACGTCGATTTAGATATACAGGGGGAAGTTTAATTTCGTATTTGATAAAATTTTATCGGTCACCTCCTAACCTCCAGTTAACCTCACTTTGATGTGTCAAATGGCAACCCCCATAGTGTGACACATCATTGTAAGCGGCATGAAATTTGCTATCCAACAGTACTAAGAAACTTTAAATCGATGGACGTAGAAGCGACTTAGAAGTAAAAATGTGTGTTAATTAGTTTATCGTGTTCAAATAATTTATTTTATCAAATGCTCAAAATGTGCGCCGTTATTGGCGAGACAATAATAAAGTCTGTTTTGAAATTCTTCGCGAACGTTGGCGAAAGTTTGTCTGGTAATACCTCTGCATTCTAGTGTAATTCTACATTTAAGTTCTTGGATATTTGCAGGTGGCGTTTTGTACACTTTACTTTTTAAATAACCCCAGAGGAAAAAGTCTAGAGGAGTTAAGTCTGGAGACCGTGCTGGCCATTCGATGGCACCTCGTCTGCCTATCCATGTCCTGGAAACTGTTCATTGAGCCACTCTCGAACTGCTAAAGCATAGTGGGGAGGGGCTTCATCTTGCTGGAAATGCAAATTATTTTCACTGAGTTCCATAGCACCATTTTCATCCACCTGATTTTCCAAAGATTGGACGATAGAAGGGTATATCGCATTTTCCAAAAGGTTCAGATACAGTTGCCCAGTTAAATTTTCTTCCAGAAAGAATGGCCCGATAATTTCGTTTCCATAAATACCTGCCCAAACGTTGATCTTCTCTGGAAATTGAGTATGTCCTTCCTGAAATATGTGCGGATTTTCATTATCCCAATATCTGCAGTTATGTCTATTAAGAATTCCATTTAAGAAGAAAGTTGATTCGTCAGAAAAGCAGATATTTTTGATCAAATGAGGGTCTTCGTCAATTCGCTTGCACATTGATTCGCAAAATTCTATTCTTCTATCATAATCGTTCGTTGAGTTCATGAAGAATTTGTATTTTGTATGGAAAAACTTATTCTTTTTCAAAATTTTGGCACGGAACCCGTAGAAATATTGGTCAGCTTAGAAACTTTTGGAATAGACAACGTCGGATCTATTGCGAACTGTCCTAGTACCTCAACCTGGCGTGCTTCGTCTAAAACCCTTTCATTAGTACTTTTCTTGTTGCATACAGATCCAGTTTCTTCAAACTTACGCACCAATTCCATTACATATTTATGCCCCACGTTTTTATTTTGATGCCTCTCATTGAATACTCTGGCGGTTCTACGCGCGCATCGATCTTTAGCCCCATATAGGAAAATTATTTCTATTCTCTCTGCTAGAGTATACACCATTTTAAAATCAAGATTCTTAATTTTAAACTAACGATGTCAAAATGACAATCCTAACAGTAATATTTAACTGGTTCCTAAACGTCTTAAAAACTTGTGCTATTGCAGTGTTTTGCTGTAGCAGGTAACACAAAAAATAATAATTGGAATGAATGCACACTAAAATAGTCTGCGAGGAATTTCAAAACAAGCTTGTCTCGCCCATAACGGCGCACATTTTGAGCATTTGATAAAATAAATTATTTGAACACGATAAACTAATTAACACACATTTTTACTTCTAAGTCGCTTCTACGTCCATCGATTTAAAGTTTCTTAGTACTGTTGGATAGCAAATTTCATGCCGCTTACAATGATGTGTCAACTATGGGGGTTGCCATTTGACATATCAAAGTGAGGTTAACTGGAGGTTAGGAGGCGACCGATAAAATTTTATCAAATACGAAATTAAACTTCCCCCTGTATATCTAAATCGACGTGTTTCTTTGTTTTTTTGGTGAGTGTTTTTTTTTAAGATATTTAGGGTGGTTCGTTTTGAAATGAAAGCACTGTATGGAGTGTCTTATTTCAAAATTAAAAATTTCAGGCCGTTTCTAGTAACACGTTACCAAAAGTCACGTGACTTGTTAAAAACCGATATTAATATGACGTTATATCATATCTACAAGTTTTGTTTTTGTTTTTATCTTGAAAACTGCATAAAAAGCAGGGTGAGGCATGCTCCTGTATCACCTGGTATATTGAATTAAAGGTAGTTGCGGCTAAATTTTGTCAGACCATCCTTCTGCAATCCATTCTACTATTATGTACTTGAAATCAAAAATAGGTACGAAATCTATTTAATATGTATTTCATAAAAGTATTCATTAAAGTTAATTTTTTGAAAGTCGGTTTAATCTGTTTTAAATTTGCTTTTTTTTCTAATAAGGTGGGTGGACCATGAAAGGCCAGCATAACAAATAAACATTTATTACTTTTTTATTTACTTGATAAATAAAACAAACAAATAATTAACCTACAATTTTTTTATAATGTAGCTAACAAAACATTTTTTTATTGCAGAGTTAATTATTATGTATCAAATTTAAATTTTAGTTAACTCTTTTAAACTACATAAAAAAAAATATTTCATTAACATCAAACATTAAATTCTTACAATAACATATTCACTTAAAAAATACTCCACGAGAAGAATGTCTTAGTGAAAACTTTTTTTAAATTAATTTATTATTATTTATATCGATAACGAATAAATCTTTAATAGCTTTTATGACGAAATAGTAGAAATATTAAATTGACCCAAAATGGCCGCTCTTTGTAAGGCCAAAATGTTCCTAAAAAAGCCAAACAATAAAAATATTATCTATACCTAAAGTCCAAAATTTCTGTCAGTGACTCATTTAATACCGGCCACCCAACCGACGAAGCGGCTAAATAAAAATCTAACACTAGCAAATGATTTTTAAGCCTATGATATACTTTTCCGCTTCAATAACAGTGAACCGGCCAAAAGTTTCATCGCCACGTTGTCATAATTCGCGAAAATAAGTTACCAGCCAGCGATCGCACTTAAAATAGCACGCCAATATGTATTGAAATCATTGTTATCGAACTTATCGAGAAGATAATAAAAGTGGCAACACACATTCCTTAGTTTACAACTTGAAGAGACTTGAAAATAAGCGTATCGACAGGGTTTTCGTGCTGTTCGATGATTTTATTTAGTTATTATTGATTATGGACAGATTTTGTAAGTTTAAATTTTAATTGCTATACAGGGTATTTTCTAAATATTATAAATTTCTAGTAATCGTAGTATATAGATATTGTTTTGTGCCAATTTTATTATAGTTTATCTTATTTAGTGTATATAATTGTATATAAAGATTTAGTGCTGTTAAGTGCTTTTAATTCAGTAAACTATTTTTTTTGTGAACAATGACATTTTCAATAGAAATGACATTTACGAAAAAATTTTTAAATAAAGGCAAAAAACAACTTTTTTCCAAGGCAAAAGGCACAGTATTTTCATTAAGGTTGGACCGAAATGTCATTTTTAGAATTTTTCAACCTTCCCTCAATTTTTCCGATTTTTTTAGTAACATGTGAATGAATATGAACCAACCTTTAACTAGTTATCCGCCTAGAACAAAAAAATCAGTTAACGTTAAAAGAACGAATAATGGTTAAAAATGTTTACCATGGGATTCGGGAACGAAATCCAAAACTAACCACTTTGGATGCTGCAGAGATATGTGCAACTTTAACAAAAGTTTTTTCGCGTACGGTATTCAGAGTTTTAAAAGGCAAATAAACAATATTAGTAATTATTCGGATACTGGAAAATGCGATTTTTTGCACACTCTCTACTTTCCGATTGTTAAACATGAATCAGAAGCTGTTTTTTTGGCCGCCTCTTATAGTATTTCAAAAATATAATAATTAAATTGTTTAATTCCATTTTACGACATATTTTTTTAAATTATGTCATTTGCACGAAAACATATTTAAAAAACTCATACTATTTTAATATTAAAAAAAAATCACTCAAAAAGTACGGAAAAACCTTAATTTTCAATAAAAAATAGGTAAAACGTTTACGTCCGAATTCAACTCGAAATTCTAAAAATGTTGACCTGTTGCCAAGTTGTAATAGTTTTCTTTATGAAATTTTTATAAGGTATGCGAACCTTGCTTCACTCGGCCCGTAATGTAAAAATATCCTCGATATGGAAATCCTAAATATGGAGCTCGAAAGACCCGAAATAGTTATTGGATTCTACAAGCTGATGATCTCAGGGCTTTCGTGTTCCTTATATAGTGGATATTTTCGATAAAGCAATGCGTGAAAATATCGTATTTAATATTGAATCTGCAAGATCGGTGGTGAATTGGCAAGTCGGTGTAACTTGGATTGTCTATCGTTCTGTTTTTACATCTTTTTTAATTTATGTTAAAACTGAAATTTTATTATTTTTTTCATGTAGCAAAATAAAATCGAGGAAGGTAAAATTAAAGTAAAAAATGTATTTTTTTGGAAAAACGTTGGAAAATCGCCAAAAAAACTCAAGTTTGTGTTCTATGACCTCAAAATAGGAGGTGTGCAAAATTAAGCAAAAAAATTAAATTTTTTATTAATCCAAATAATACCAAAATAATATAGGCTTGTTACTAATTTAAAGGGTTGATGAAAATGTGAGAAAATAACTTTTGCTTGTAAAAAATATTTTCATGTTTTGACGAAATTTTATCATTTATTTTCTGAAATGCACACGCCACTGGAATTGATTCCTCTGACCCCACACAACCCGGGGCACTCTAAAGGCGAGCGATGCGTCATTGACAGAAATTTTGGACTTGAAGTATAAGTATGACAGCAATTTTCTTATTTAACAAAACATGTAGATAAAATTATTGAAACCATGATTACAAAACATAATATTAAGAACCTATACATTGTTTTACTTTTATCGATACGTATTTATGCCTAAAAACTAAATTTTAATATTTTCGGAAATCCTAGATATTCCTAATAAGGCCGTCGTGTCCTATCAAGGCCCATTGTAAATTTTTGATCGGTCTTGCAAGGAACCATTGGCCTTCCTAAAAACAATACCTTTTTTTACCTAAAATGTAAATAAAGTAATATATTTTTTTATTAGTACCATAGCAAATCTTTATGTATTATTTTAGAGAAAAAAATTAAAGAAAATAATAGTTTGTTTACTCAAAAACTTACGTTTTTCGGTGAGTGCGTATTAAAATTTTAACAACGGGTCCGCGGTCGACAATTGGCCTTGCAAAGAGCTTGGCCTTCCATGGTCCATCCACCTTCGTCAGTAGCCTATAATATAAATAATAAAACAATATCCTTTTCATGGTCAAATGTGGAAATATACATTCCTTAGAAATGCAGTTCCTTTTTCTTCTTTGGCACTTTCCTTGTATTCCAAATTACCATTGTTTTCAGGTCCAATTTGCAATCATCATGGTCCACAACGCTCAAGCCATCCCACGGGACTGTTCCTATCCCAAAGTATTCAACATTCTACTGACAGTCCAAGCCGGCTATTTCATATATCTCTTCGGATCTTTCTACGTCAGAGCGTACATAGAGAAAAAACCACAGACCACAATCATTAAGGATGTAGTCAAGGAAAAACGAGAAGAAAATGGCAACACTATCGTCGGGAACGGTACTATTGCTAATGGGAAATGCAACGGACATGTTGGAACGGTCAATGGAAAGGCTCAATGGATACGTTTCGAATGGCGGCAGTAGTAATGGAAAGGCGAAAACTAATTAGGATGTAATTCGTTATAGGAATGCCGAAAACTCTTTTAAGTGATTCTAAAATTTTAGAGGCTAATTCAAAAATATTATTTATAATCAGCACTGGTTTTTTCAGTGTAGCTAAGTTATTTTAAGATGTTTCTAGCTTAAGTGTAATTTAAGTTCAGGTTTTACGTGTAGGTATTACTGCTGTGATAGTTTATTCTGTGAAATAATCGTTTGACATGTAAACCATTATTTAAAAACGCCACAATAAGCCAAAAACATTATATTTTTATGGATACGGGGTGTTTCTTTTTAATACAGCAAAACATTTCATAGACGGATTTCTTGAATGAAAGTACAAAAAAAATCCTATAAAAACTTCTTGACTTTTAACTATAGGGTGGTAAGATTTTAAGGAAAATAATAAAAATATTTCATTTTCCAAATAAGAATAAACATAAACGCGTAAAATTTGGGAGAGATACTTATGTTTTCCAAACCTTTCTTATAACAAAATTTGTAATTATCTGCTGGGAAAGGGTTAAAATCTGCAACCTTCAATGGTTTTTCCATTGTATCTTTTTCTGGGCTTGGAAATTTGCAATTTAAGAAATGGTTTGTGAAAGCTTTACTTAATTAGAAATTTTTTTGTATTGTGCATTTTGTTAGCAAATTGTGCCGTTTGGAGTAAATATATATATATATATATATATATATATATATATATATATATATATATATATATATATATATATATATATATATATATATATTTTATATATATATATATATTATATATATATATATATATATAATAATAAATTTAAAAAAAAAAAAAACTCAATTGTTTTAAAGGTTAATTTTAACATCTTAGAGTACCAAATATCAAATATTGGGTAAGAAAACTTTGAAAACATAAACATCTGTTCCAAATTTGAGCGTCTATGTTAATCCACATTTAAATGATTTTTTTTCTTAAAATTTTACTCCAATATAATTTTAGGGTTAGAAGTTTTGACATTGGTTTATAAATTTTTTTTCCCGTATTTTTATTCAAAAGTCTGTCTGTAAAATTTTCCACAATATTACAGAAACCCCTGTATATTACGTAACATTAAATTATTGGCTTAATTTTTTTTAGATTTTAGCTTCAATGTTTTAAGAGGCACAAGACTTAACGATCGTAAAAGTAGTTGTCTTTATCATTTCTTCCCAAATTTTTTTTTTAAATATCCGATTCTTTATAAAAAGGGTTTAAACTTTTACCAATTAAATTGGATAAATGAAAAAACTTTTCCCATTTACTTCTTTATCAATTTCATAAAGTCTAAAATTTGCTCTTTTTTTTTTAAAGTTATTGTTTAGGGTCGTTCCCTATTACCTTTCTAATGGGTGGTACCTAAGTAGATTTTCATGTAACGGAGTCTAGAGCAAGTAATTCAAAATATTGAAACACACACAAAATTTATGTATAACCCAATAAGTAATATTTTTATTTGTTTCTTAAAAATCAGAAAACCAGACATATTTTTTTCTGTTTATTGTTATGAATATTGACGATATAACCACGTGATCATTCTTCATTTATTATGTTTTGTATTTAATTTACATTTAATATTTAACCGATTTATCTTAAAGATTTTTCTGAAAATTTAAAGTAAAAAAAACTGCTCAAATCTATCTAAAATTTTGGTTTTTACTTGGAATTAAATAAAGGAAAATTTGTGAGCAAAGGAGCGAAAAAATAATATTGGAACGTAGCTCTCTAATAAGATCAAAATATGTTTACATGTCAAATATAAAAAAAAATAATGAAAAAGTCAAAATTTAGGCCAAGGGCTCTATGATTACTTAATCTGCAGTATTAGTTAATACATTTTAATGTCCTTAAGTGACTTTAGCACATTTTTATTTTGTATTTCAAGGGATAAACTAAAAATCAAGGTGTTCTTAGATAAGAAATAAATAATTAAATGTGGTGATAATTTTCTACCTTAAGTGCAAAATTACATTTGCGATTTTTAAACATTTTTTTTACTGTAAAAAACGACAAAAAGAAAAAATGCAATACAACACAGGGTGTCCTCTTTTTGCGTGTAAAATTAAAAAATTCCCTCCCAAAGTAAAAAAAATCGAAAAAAAAGGGGGGAAAAGGGTTTCATTTTTTGGTTTTAATTTTAAAACCCTTAAAATATGCACAATAATTTGAATAATTTTTTAAGGTTTTAATGTCTACAAAAGGCTATTAAGTATTTATTTTTA
>JAHBCN010010980.1:0-30116 GCA_019359885.1 Listronotus oregonensis | reverse complement strand
TTTTTGAAATTTTGACTTTGACAAATAAGCACCTGTGACCTGTGGCAGCTAGATTTTTTCAGGTGAAACTATCCTTATAGTATCATGCAGTTTTTAGAGAATTTCAGCAGAACCGCAGGAAATAAACCCAGCAACCTTTATATCACCAAATTCCTCGTGAAAATCTCTATCTATTGATACAAAAATATACCATTTAAAAAATACGGCACTCGTACTGTAACTTTTTCGTTTTTGTTTCTAATGTTTTTCTGATAAGATTATTAAATTCTACGGAAAAAATACACGAAATGGCTATATTCGTTTTTTAAAAAAGTATAAGGAATTTTAAAAGTAAAGCCCTGTTTACTTTAAAATGAATTATCCTGTACAATATATTATTTTATACTGTACTGTTGAAATTTCTGTTTTGAAATAATGTCGTATTTTTAACCCACTTCGTATATCTACAAAATAATTAATTTTCCGCTTTAAAAACGAATTTTAAGATTTTTATTTACTGATGGAATATTGTTAGTACTGACATAAAATTCAAACGCAACTGTCCTGTTTTTATTTATTTTAAGGTGAAAAGTAAAGTCAGTTGAAAATTAGTGTTATTTTACAAATCATTTTTGGTAAAATTGACGAAATGAAGGAAGATGGTGGAAATCTGATTCCTGATGAACTTTTGCAAAAATCTAATGAGACTTCAGGACAGCTAGTACCAAAAACATTGGTAAAACGGTATTCAATGTAAATGTGAGAATTAGGTAGATTTCGTTAACGAAGACGTAATTATGGCTTATCTTTATGACCTTGTAAGTAGATATGCACTAATTACTGCGACATGTACTCTATTTTATCTGAAACCGTGGCATTTTTAATACATTCCAACGGTTTTTTATTTTTTCCGTAAAAAAGGTTGCATTTCATCCATTTGCCACATTCCAGCTAAACTTTGTTCCTAACTTTTTAGTTTTCTTTTCAATTAAAGTTTATCCATAATTGTAGATGGTTACTTATCTATATTTAGCCTTTATCAAATTAATGCTTACCCGAACAAGATTCCACAGGACCAGATATTTATGACAATTTTGTTTATTAAAGGAACTTCGAAGAAGATTCGCAAATAGATATAATAATAAAACTTCATTTAAATCCCAAATCACTCTAAGAAGTATTCCTAACTAAGACGAGACTGGACAACAGTGTTTCAAATAATGACTGCATCTACCAAATTCTTGTGAATGTGGTGAGGTATTCATCAGGAAAACAAAAAGACCACTAGAAATTAGAGTTAAAGGAAGGTGAAACGTCAAAATCGGGGATTGCCGACACGCATGTTCAAAATAACAAGGTATACAATGATCGGAAGCAAAAAATATCCATAAAGACCTTTGGAAAAGAAAAACAAATTAAAGGAGCTGTAATAATTGCAAAAAAAAATGTATTTAGCAAACCTAGTATCAAAATTCCAAATATCTGGCAGCCATTGCTGATCCGTGAAAAAAAAGTCAAGCTTCGGTGAACAACGGATAGTATATAAATTGTAGCTTTTAAGAATAGTTTTTAGTGATTACTTAAAAACGGTTGGAGATACATCACTAACTGAAACGTTGTGTATTAATTAACAAATAAGGGCAAAGTCCAGGATTTTAGTGTTATTGAAAAAATAAATACCTATCGTACGACAGGAATCGACGGATTGGCAAAAATTAAAATTGGGCAATATCCGAAAGAAATCACTATTTTATAATTTTTCTAAATTTATTTTACAAAATAAGTATAGAACTAACTAACGGCATAAACATTTCTCAGCTAACAAAGAAATAAGGAAGAGTTTACTCATTTAAAATTAATTAGTTTTAAAATAGCATAAAAGTTTTTTAAACGCAGGTATACATTCAGCTTTATGAGAGAAAGTACCACCATGAATTTAAAGGCAGAACAACTATATCTCGAGCACTTTAAATTACAAGGGCATGCGCTCTAAAGTTTAAGTAAATAAGGACATATTGGTACACAGTTGGGCCAATCTAAATTCATAGATAAAAAGAGAAATGACAATTGTAAGTGCTTGACATTTTTCCATCTTATTTTAATAAAAATTTAAACAGAGCCCCTGGCTTAGACTCATATTGGATCTTTCCGGTTTGACCTGCTATTTAATTAAGTCAAGTTTTAAAGAAATAAACTTGGGAAAATTAAAAATTAATTTATTAACCATAAAAAACTATTTATTAATAAACTTACTTTAGAAGACGTTAATTAAAATTCACAACCATTCTTACGATACACAAAGCACTCAGTAAAGTTCAACATACGTAATAGTAAGGTACTCAGTTAGACACAAGAAGGGTGTGTTCAGTATGTTATGTATTAGAATAGCATCGTGGACAGGATTTGGTCAAATTTTAGATCTTACCTCGAATCTTACTATACTTTAGGATACCTTTATTTTTGTACAGGAATTTGGTACTTATTTTACATAAGTGTCTTTAGTAGGATCCCGTTTTCCTGAGTTCAAAGAATGAAATTAAATCCTATTTGTATTTTAAATTTTATAATTTTAGAACCTTAGATTCAATTAAATTGCAAACTTCTAAAATACCCTCTAAATATACGATATTACCGCCCCTGTTTAAAGCCAATCTGAGTAAAAATGTGCAGTTTTTAGAATTGTTCCTATACTTGTGGCCTTAAACCCACTGACACACCAAATGTTAAGTTTCTACTCCTTCGTCCAGAAATGCTCCATAATTTTGATGAGTCAGTAAGTAAGTGAGTGAGTCAGTCAGTCAGTAGTAAAATGGGCGATTTTCAAAATTGAATACCCTTTGATTAAACTGTTTAAATTTTTTTATAAGTAATTAAAATACTAACTGATTTTACATACCAAATCTCATACCTTTATGTGGAACGATAACGAGGTTATGATAGGGGAAAACACCCTGAAATATTTTGTGTAATATACACACTGCGTGCGTATAGGCCGAGACTTGGCCCGGCGCACTATCGTGCATTTTTTGGGTATGCTTCCATTTTAAGTTCTTATTTTAATTTTTGTCACTATTAAACATGTCATTTAAATTTACTATTATCCATTTTATTTTATTTAGCCATTCTGTAACATACTTGTATATGCTAAAAAAAGGTAATTGTTTAGATGTATGGCTACAGGTATTTTTTTTATAAAAAATCGAAAAATACAAACATTGAAATTTTTTTTTTATTTTTTTTCTATTTTACGACAGACTTACGAACCTTTTAAGTAAAATTTTAAAAAAAATCGATGTAAATTTTTATCTTAAAAAAAGATGCACATTTATTTAAAGTTTTTTGTTAATAAAATGCATCCATTTAATTTTAACAATTTCTAGTGATTTGTTTTATATTATCAATTTTTGAATTATTATTATTTTTTTTTAATTTTTTTTAAATCGAAAAATTAACATTTTTGAAATTTTGTTTTAGTTATTTTATTTTTATAAACTTTAAAAATAAAAATATTTGACAACACAAAAAATAATTGATTTACATTCCAGTGGCCACAATTAAACAATTGCTGAATTTTATAAGAGAAAAGAATTCATACAGTTGAGTTTCTACAGTTTTTTTGAAACTAAATTAAGACTTTCGACGTTTTGTTAACATATGGTAAACTTTGGTATCTTGATCAAAAAATGACGTACTTATATTTAACCAATTTGTTTTTTAATTCGCTGATAGCTAGTTTGAAAGTGTTTAAACAAAATTCCTTTAATTTTAATCACTTATAACTTTAATAACAATGTTCAAAATATCTTAAAGAATTCAATTATGATTTTTTAATTTAGAATCGTACATTCGTTTTATTTTATTCATATTTCATAAATTTAAAAAAAATAAATTTAAACAAAAACAAAATTAATCATAGTTGATTTTACATCAAAGATGAAGCCACCAAAACAATTACCTGCTCAAATATTTTATAAAGAAGAACAAAGGATACTTTTCAGTTAAAGGTTGTCTACACGTTTTTTTTGTAACAACTAAACACTAGTGTCGTTCGAAGGGAAATTAAGTTTTTTTGATTACTATGTTATACTACATAATATAATTTTATTGATCAACTTGAAGCAAAAAATTACTTAGTAAAACTGGTGATGGCATGACCCCATGAATATTTAAATGTTTTAATTAAAAAGCTTTAATATTATTAACGCCAACTACTATTGCAAACGTTTTCGCAACAGAATTAACCCAATTAAATGTTTTAAACCCGTTTTAAAACACCCTATATGCAGTTCATTTGAAATCAATTAACCACCAAATCAAATTTAAGACTTATCAATTTACTTTTTAAGTGTGCTAGTGATTTGTGAATATCCAAAAAAAAATTTAGAAAATATACCAGCAACCTTAATCATCTTTTTTTATTTTCAGGTAATTTTCACTTACAATATTTGCTCTACTTGTAAAGCACCCTATTGGTGGGTAAGTAAATTTTTTATAAAAATAAAATGGTCTTTACCCAGATCGAGCCCAATAAAAATAAATTATTACAAGTCCATATTTTTAATAGCTTATACTCGTAAAATTATGTTCTTAAAACTATTTAATCGTGCTACAATATTGGTTCAATTCCAAAACAAGAACTAACCACTGGTTAGTTTCCTTTTGTGTCAAGCAATATTTCTTTCGAATTTGCAAAATGGATGATGACGTTTCGTCGTAGTTGCATTTTAACTGTAAAGAAATTTTACCTTTTGTTTGCTATGATGGATTTATATAAAAGATTTTAAATCGATGTCTCCAATACTTTAAAAATTATGGTATTAAGAGGCGCACACACACCTACAGACTGACAAGATTTCTCATCTTAAAACATGTTTTTTAAGTTTAATTGCTCCAAAAAATGCAAAATAATACATTGTCACCCAGGAAAAAAAGGTGACATATTTCACAAAACTTAGTTTTAAGAAAAACAAAAAAATCTAATATTTTAAAGATGTTGCTATTAAGCAGCAGTTAAATAGTCATCAATTTTTTGCCACATCAAATAGGGCATTGTTGATCCTATTTACAGCATATTATGATTTTCAAATTATTCCAATTTTAAGCTAAAGAAAAAAAATACGTATTTTTTTGGCTAATGTTTTTTTTTTTCTAAAAGAAATTTACACAAACAGTGTCACTTTTAGAGTTAGGTCGTTTTCCTTCCTTCTTACATCTTAATCACAAGGTTAATTGAAACGAACACAAAAATAGTCACAACCACAAAAAAGTCACCTTTTTGTTTAGATCGCGGCTCCACCCATTATAAGCCATAAAAAATTAAACAATAGAGATATGATGTTTTTTTTTTCATTTTGTTTTATTTTACGGCGCATTTACGAACTTAAAAAAAAAAAAGTCGATGTTAATTTTAAGTTTAAAAATAAGAAAATAGGTTTTTAAGTTTTTTGTCAATAAAATGCATCCATTTAAGTAAAAACAAATAATTTTAAAAAAATTGCAAAATACCTATTTTTGGATTTAAAAAAAGAAATTAATCAAAAAATTGACATTTTTGTTTTTTTATTATTCTATTTTTGATTAACTTTAATAATTAAAATATTTGCCAACTCAAAAAATTAATTTGTAAATATTGCAAATTTTTTTAAAAATTAAAAATTAATATTTTTAATTTTTTTTTAAATTGTTCTATTTTCAATTAACATTGGGAAAAAATAGAAGTTTTAAAGAAAAAAATATAAAAAATTCAAGCAAAAACAAAAAAAATTAAATTTTAAGCCTTTTAAATGAAATTTACTCTAAGAAAATCAAATTATTGAATTTCTTTTCAGTTACATTTTTTAATGTGCCGAAAAGTAGAACATTTTGAAAAAAAAATGTCGATAACCCAATTTTTCGATCTTTTATGGCTAAAAATAGGTGGAGCCGCAATTCTAAACAATTACCACTTTTATTTCATAAAATCCTTTTCTTGGGAACCATTAAATTTTGTCTTGTGTAGTCAAATTTTGTATTGTGTGGTGAAATTTTGTCTTCTTTAGTCAATTTTTATCATAAGTATCAATGACAATTTTTTTTGTGGCGGCGAGAATAGAATCACATTGCGAATAAAAAATTAGCGAATTAGTGTCGGATATATTTTATCAGACATTTGTTATTAAACTCAAAAATTGCATTTTTGGACTTACATATGTCACACATATACATCAGTTTATACAACTTGTATCATTTATCATTATACATAAGAATAAGAAAAACAATATGAGATAAAAATTATTGAATACCATTAAAAACCCAATATGATAATTAAAATTCCTATTGATTGCCTTGGAATTTCGTTGAACGATTTCTAACTGTTGCAAATTATCTGAAAATAAACTAATAAAGCTTATGATCTAACTGTGATTTGTGAGACTTAATCGTAATCATGCTTGTTGAGAAGATCTAAATGCAAAGCAATGGCCATTAAGTTTGTTTGTCATTGGCTGTCTTGCGGTTTTAATAAAAACCACAAAAATTATTTAAAATTCCATCACGATAGTTCGTTTACTTTTAATTTGCAAAGTAATTACCAAGAGAGACAACACTCCCATAAAAATAATTAATTTAATTTTCTATTTTTTTTCTTCGTTTTATTGCTTAAAATGCACAAACTAATAACGGGAAAAACAAATTTGTTTAATGAGTAAGTATGAATAAAAATATCGAATATCCGCATATAGGCTCTGGCTTATAACTAAAAAATTTACGAACAAAAAGCCACTGGGCTGATAATGATAAATATTTAAGGATTTGTGGCAGTATTTGGGCAAGCAAATAGAGAAAAAAATATTGAATCAAAATTACGGCAAAGGGCTATGTAGATATTATTTCTATGTCTTACCTCCTTCTCTGCCTCCTTACCAAATACTAAAATGTGTGGAAATGTGTTTTGCCAGTTTGTATTTTTTTGCTGCTACAATTTTTCTTTTATGCAATTTTATTTTAAATTTTTAAGGATGTTTTTACAGTTAATTTTTTTACCCTGACATTTTTCGTGATACAATTTTTTTTGCATGCAATTTTATTTAAAATTTTTGAGGATGTTATTACAGTTTCTTTTTTTTGCGTAACATTTTTCCTCGTACAATTTTTCTGGCATGCAATTTTATTTAAATTTTTTCCTACGAGCGTGCGGAAAAGTCCACTTTTTCGCACGCATTTGAGTGCGCAAAGTTGCACTTTTCCGCACGGCGTGCGGAAAGGTGAACTTTTCTGCACGCCGTGCGGAAAAGTAAAACTACTCTAAAATCTTACAGGTAAGCAAGATTTATATGTATTTTAGTAATTGTAGGCTATTTCATGCAATATACGAAGCCATTGCAAGTTTTAGTTTATTCTCTTTTTTGTTTGTTACTTCGTAATTTTCAATATTTCAACTAAAACACAAAAAAAACATTTTTTTAATTACCCTGTATAATAATAATAAATGATTATGACAAGTCAAGCAACAATATGTAATCTTGGTGATTTTAACACATCAGATTTTTTCTTCGTTTCCATATGAACAAGCAATTGCACAAATGAATTTCAATACAAACAAGCATTTTTAATAAAAAGGCGTCATAGTATCTTTTTTTTAATTAAATAAAAACCCGACAAAAATAATTATTTAAAATGAGTAGTTCCGATGAGGAGCTACCATATTCTATCCTGGATGCAGCAAATACCGTAAGTTTGAATTTATTACCAACAAAATCTCGTGAAAAATATGAGAATCAATATAGTCATTTTAAAAACTGGTGCTCCAGCAAGGGGACAAAAAGTATTAAAGAAGAAGTGTTCTTGGCCTATTTTGCGGATTTGCAAAAAACATATAAACCTAATACTTTATGGAGTAAGTACTCTATGTTAAAATGTGTCCTCAAAGTGAAAAGGAACCTTGATTTAAGTTCATATTTCAAACTAACATCACTACTTAAACACCAAAACGTGGGATACCGGCCAAAAAAATCAAAAACTTTCAGCAAAGAAGAAGTTTCAAGATTCATGAAAGAAGCACCTGATAATATTTACCTTCTAATAAAAGTTGCTACAATTTTTGGATTAGCCGGTGCTTGTAGGAGAGATGAACTTACAAAAATAATGATTGATGACATACAGGATAATGAAAATTTGATAGTGGTGAAAATTCCTGACAGTAAAAATAACACTTCCAGAATCTTTGTAGTGTCCGATGAAACAAATAACGGAATTTATCTGCAATTGTACCGTAAATATGCAAATTTGCGAAAACCCCATACCCCACACAGACGTTTACATAGTTTTCGTCGATCCTCTGCGACTATGTTAGCGGATTCTGGAGAAGGAATTACCAATGTCAAGCGACTTGGGGGTTGGAAATCAACGGCTGTAGCTGAGAGCTACATTGATGAATCCACAAATCAGAAAAAGGATATGTCGAATAAAATATTGACCATGAACAACTCCCCTCCTGAGCTAAGTCAACCTTCATCAAGCCGTACAATAAGCGCTTCCATAAGCCACCCGCTAAATGAAATTACAGGTTCTGCAATTAATTTACAATATGCTAATAACTGTTTTTTTGTTGTAAATGTTATCAACAAATAATTCCCATTAATAAATATGTTGTAGTAGTTCTTTCAGATTAAACATAATTTAAAAAATAATCATTGCTTTAATATTGGTATTATCTGACGCTCGTAGGAAAAATTTTGTTCCTAGCGCTTGCGCAAAGTGACTTTTCCGCACTTGACTGCTTGCCCGAACTCCGCTTCGCGTTGTTCGGGCAACGGCAGTCGCGTGCGGAAAAGTATCACTTTGCGCACTTGTTAGGAAAATAACTATTTAAGGTTTTTTTTACAGTTTAAATTTTTTTTAGTGAAATTTTACCTCATAAAATTTTTCCTTCATGCAATTTTATTTAAAATTTTTAAGGTTGTTTTTACAGTTTAAATTTTTTTTGAGTGACATTTTTCCCAATAAAATTTTTTTGCATGCAATTTTATTTAAAATTTTTAAGGTTGTTTTTTCATCTAATTTTTTTTTATGACATTTTTCTAATACAATTTTTCTTGTATGCAATTTCATTTAAAATGTTTAAGGTTAGTTTAACAGTTTATTTTTTTTGCGTGACATTTTTTCTGATACAATTGTTTTTTGCATGCATATTTATTTAAAATTTTTGGGGATGTTATTATAGTTTAATTTTATTTGCGTGACATTTTCCCCGGTACAATTTATCTTGCTTGCAAATTTATTTACAATTTACTATATTTTTACACTTTCAATTTTTTTTGCGTGACATTTTTTCTAATACAATTTTTCTTGCTTGCAATTTTATTTATAATTTGTAAAGGGGTTTTTACGGTTTATAATTATTAGTCTGACATTTTTTTCGGCTGCAGCTTTTCTTGCATGCAATTATATTTAAAATTTTTAAAGATGTTTTTACAGAATTTCTTAAGTAAGTTTTTCTTGCTTATTTATAATTTTTAAAGTTTGAAAATTTCATACAAGAAATCTTTCAAACTGTAGATATATTTTTACATTTTTAATTTTAAGCTTGATATACGTTAACATTTCTATAGCATAGGGCAAGTGTGTTTAACCCAATTATTTTAACAGATGTTTTTGTTATCTATGTTTTATTGACTTTTACCGTTACAAATCATTTAGTGCTTCCTTAATTAATAAAAAATAAATAAATACAAAATGCCTTTCCTAAAATAAATTTGCAATTTTATAATACTAGTTTTTTTACCAATTTGTGACTAGCCTACTTTATGTAAAAATGGATATAATTAACCTAAGCATTTTAATTAATGCGAATATTATGTAGATATTTAAAGCAATTTTTAAAAGTGTCAGAAAAAAGAACATTTTATTTTAATGTAAATTTTAAATAAAGATTTAAATAAATTAGTATCATTTTGCCATCAATTTATAACATGTGGAGTATATTAAACATTAACAAAGATTTTTTATAGTATAAAAATATTTAGTGTATCACGAAAATAATCTTTATTATTTTTAATTAAAATACATTTTAATTTAATTTATTTCCCTTTGTTGTTGTTATTGTCTGTATTTACTTTCCCGTTATTCTAACATACCGGGTGACAATAAAATCGCTACAAAGCCATTTATTTTCTCAAGGTGGCTCCAGACCAAACGCGCTGCTTCGCTCTACGCTGATCTGTGCCAAAAAAACCCCGCCAAACCGCGCAGCTTCCGTAGTTTCGTCGCAAAGCGGCGCAGAACATCGCAAAGAAAAATTCTGATTTGCCACTGTTCCAACTGGCGCGCGCACGTTTCGATATAATAGATATGGAGTATTCCAAAAAGTTAAAATTGCCGCTGCTGTCATCATCATCAAAGAATTTTTATAGTATGCTGCTGTCATCATGGTCGCCGGCAGGGGAGTCAAGGGATGTCGACCCCCCTGGGTTTTTAAAAATTACTTAAAATAAAACAATTCTAGTCCTAACCTTTAATTTGACAATATTGCCTAGAAATTTTAATAGTATCTATGATTACTATTTAGAAATTAAGGTTGTGGTATATGTGTTTTTAATTCATTTAATTCTAGACTAGTAAATTGACTTAAACTTTTTGACCCCCTCTACATTTTTTTCTGGCGACGGCCCTGGCTGTCATTATTATTAATCATTTAAATAAAAGAAGACGAAACAAACAACGTCGGCATTGGGTCACACCAATGCTTAAAAATAGATTAGTTTATAGTATTTTTTCTCTTCTATACAAAGAAAATAAAGAAGTGATTTTTGATTTTACAGCTTCGTCATCTATTCCCATTTCGGAAGAAATATTAGTCCAAGCATCATGCTTTTTATTTTTTATGTGAAAGTTATTACTTTTCGGATCCCACCATTCAGATTTTTGACGATAAAGTTCACTTAACTTTTCAATAGTCTCATTAAATTGTGGAACTCATTTTTAAATTCACCCCGAAACTTTAAAACAATGAAATGAACAGCGTAAATATTTTTCCGCAACCAGAAGTTTTATAATTTTGTTTATACCAAGTTTTCTATTAACCTTAGAAGTTCAAGAAAAAAAATATATACCATTTAAGCTAGTTTACACACAAAATTCATTGTGGAACGGGCCGGGACTAGTACCAGTAAGAATTTTTTTTTTTCTATTTTAGTTTAATTCGTGATGAAGTATTTTGAACGGACACCAAATTTAGCGCTGTTCCAAATAAGATCAAATTCGCTTAACCAAAAGTTAAAGGTTCTCAATGCTTGAATATATTATTTTTGTGGGAGACTGTCACTGACCTTCATATGAACGGGCAAAGGGTATCAGATTCAAAAGTTAGATTTTATGGGCTAAAAAATGTGTCCGTGCGCTGTGGCGGTAGTCATCGCTTAGGGTCTTAAATCATGCGCAGACCGATTTTAGTTACACGTTTGTAACCGGCCAGTTCCGTACTGGCCGCTTGTGTGAGATTTTTAACTTTTTGAACTGAGCTATTTTGTGATTTATTAGGTATAGAATTTCTATTTAATTATAGATTCTTAACAAGTTTTACTGTTTTATTGACTGATTTCGTGTTTATTAGTAGCAATTATATATCCCTTTTGTTCATATAAAAATGTATAAACTGTTTTTTGGTGAACCGCTTGGAAAGCGAACATTTTGCAAGAGAAAAATAGCGGTATAACCTTTCTCTCTCCCTCCAACGTGCTCATTGTTCAGTGGAAGGCATATATATCCCCCGCTCTGCGTGCTGAATGGTGGGCCTCTTCTCGTCGATCGATCGACAGCTTAAAGCCACGAAGAAAGGTTATACTATAATTCTTTTTTCTCTCTCGCACACTTATTTGCACTACCAAACGGCAAGACTGCCTCTAGTAAATGTATACTCGTTTTGTTCAAAAATCTTATGTTTACAATATCGCATTATCGCTATCGAAAACATAAGTGTAAGCAGGAAAAGAGTTAACGCTATTTGTACCAACATTTTTTCCTTCTGTTTATGTTTTTTCAATCTCGCAAAAAACCGTTTATTATACGGCCATATGCAAGTCCAGTCAAATAAACCCATTCCTAATCGATAGGTGACAGTGTAATACACGATTCCTTTACTGATCCCCAAGGAAAGCAAAACTCTTTAGATATACAGAAAACATTCAAACTTCATCGTTTTTGAACTGACATAAAACCGTATAAAGTAGACACTCACGCGTTTAAACGATTCCAACAGTTTCAAAACCGTTTCACGGTGGTACAAAGACTGGGTCTTGAAACATACCCTATTTTATATTAGCCCGTATTTTTTGCTATTTAAATTTTGTAATATTAATTTTGTCACCTTATTGTTTATAATACTACCTAACATAATTTATCTTTGTATAGCAACGCAAAATAAAGAAAAACAGTATCTAAATATAGAAGAAAGAGTTATTTGTGCAACCAGTTGGGAAAAGCACTATTTTTCATAACAGGCAAAGTAAAAGAATGTAAGTTATGAAAAATAGTGTTTCCCAACGCATTTCACACAACATTTTTTCTTATTTTAAATATGGTATGATTCTTTTTAATTCAAGTTTAAAATATAAAAAACTTTTCAAAACTCATGGACGTTGTCAAATATCTTACTTTTCATCACCAGTTGCAAAAAATTTTACTTTTTGTAACTAGTTATGTAAGCTGAGATAATTGACAACGTCAATGAGATTTGAAAAGTGTTACTTTAAATGTTAAAATAAGAAGAAATATATTTCATTAATATAAATAAATCAATTATTTATAGAAATTTTTAAGTCCGGCACTAGTTCTTTATTTCAAATAGGCATGCTGGATAACTTTATTGTTTGTTTAGTGCGAGCTAGCGTAAACTTGCCATAAATGCAATTAGCGATTACATATCTAAAGTTAGATTATCTATGGAGACTGTACACACAACACACGAGGTCTGTTCGTTATTCAGTAATATTTTACACTCTTTAAAGGTTTTTGGACCTACCTAGTCCTAAAATACGCCTTCCATAAGGAAGATAACGTAAAAAAATTAAATAGCGTGCACTATTGTGTAATAACCAAAATACCTAGTAAACTTTTAAACATCTATACTTTTTTAACAAAACGGTCAAAAAATTCAGTTCTTTTTTTAATTTTTTAATACTTTTATTTATATAGTTTTACAGGCGATATATTTTTTTTTTAATTAAATAAAAGACACTTTTATTAACCCTATATTTCAATTTCATTAAATTATTAAAAAAGCCGTTTTACGAGGGAAGTACCTTTAAAGTGGCAAACTACCACTGAAATTACTATTTGTCGATTTAGTGGTGTGATTTGTCTCACCATTGTATCATGGCACAAAGAATACAAGGTATGATCTTGCGCATGACGTTTATCACGTGATAGCCGGGTTATTGCGTAGTAATGTGACTAAAAGGATTTTTTCGCGACATACCGTTTTTAACTACTGGTTGACATCAGTTCTTTCCCCCATCATTCTAACCGTGCTTAACCCGCATATCCTCGCAAAAACGAAACGGTTTACGTATGTCACGCGTGTGTCAATTTACCTATTAATCGTTTAATATGATTTTAAGTTTAAATCCAAATGTAAGGTCTTTAAGTCAGATAATAAGTCAAAAAGATAAGATAAAAACCAAACTTTCCATTAAATAAGATATTAGCTGTTTCCAAGTTAACAAGTAAATCTTTTCCTCTATGATTTAAATATAATTGTACTTATTCATTCATTAGGGAATTAACTGATTAGATCGACAAATTTGCTACCCAAATAGTCTTTAAACCATAGAAAACAAATATTACAAGCACCAAAACAATGGAAAAGCCGCGAATCCTCCATTATTTTAATTTGACACTTGAAATCACGTACTACTGACGTCATAACATCTTCTAGCGCGTTACCGCTTCTCGCCAAAATTTGTTTTAAATTAAGTTGAAGCCCTATGTTTATAGTGGTATTTTTATCAATTTGCTTAGCGTTTTACTTTGCTTTTCGGCAGTTTTGTGACTCTAAAACTAGTTGAAGTTTAAGATAATTTATTATATTAAAAGCCCATATCTTTAAACATAGCCTAATATTTAAAATTGGCAAAAAATTCACAAAGATTACAGGCTTTCTATTTAAATTTTGGCACGAAGTCACATTTTTACGTCATTGCGCAAAGCGAACCCATTTTGGATCGCTGGTGATCCTACCTTGTATTCATTGTGCCATGCCATTGTATGAACTATTTTATCTCAGTAAAAACTGCAGGTCAAAAACTTATTTCTTTTAAAAAGTGGTTTTATTACATCTTTATATTTCATGTCATCGTTAAGTGAGATACGAGCTTACAAGTGAGTGTATTGGTGGCCTTGTTAAGGCTGAGAACTGACATAAAAAACTCGTTTTCAGTCGTCGATAAATCTTTCCAGGCGGTTTACTATAAGTAGGTGAATGTCCGTTAAAGCACGGTATATTACATTTTTATTTTTAATCTATTGTTGTAGTAAATCGACACTGACCATATTTATCTAAATAGCTTTCAATACAATACGGGTACAACTTCATTATAATTGAAAGAAATCTAGAACTACAATGTAAACTCTTGTACGGGAGCCATTAATTAAGCTAGTTTTATTGATTAAGTTATTTAATAGAAGTAATAAAAGTGTCATAATAAAACACGTCAATTCCTTTCTTTGCCTTTTAAAGAAACATTCCACAAATATCTTTTTTTAATATTTTCGGCGTAATTACGAACTAAAGTTCACGCTTGGCCCTTTTTTGTCGTCAGACCAAAACGCCGTGTGACGACTATTGATGGAAAATTTCCGGAATTATACAGGATCTTCCTTAATGATATGCGAATATTTAACGGTGTGAATCTACATGAAAAATTAATGATAGCCTTATAAACTATGGTCCAAAAATGTTTCGTTACGAAAATACGGGGTGTTAAACTTTTAGGAAAAAAATGGAAATTAATTAATATTTTCGAATCCTCTAAAGATATCTCAGTAATATTTAACACGTAGCAAAAGTTGATGAAAAGGCATATTTTTCAATACAAAAACAATTTTCAGCTTTAACAGTGGCGTACGTACGGGCACTGACTTCGATATTTTTGAAGAAAAAAATGGTACGCCATGAATTCACCATTTAATTTGAAACATAAGAGCTCTCTTGAATTGTTTTTCTGCGATGCACCGTTTTTGAGAAAAAAAAATAAAAACTGTTTTATTTTCTAGAAAAATTAATCAAGAACAAAATTTTACAATGAATCTAGTTGCCATGGAAGATGTCACTTGCTTTTTACATTTGACATTTTCTAGTAATTATCTGCCGTTAAACTTGTGTACTGTGAATTATTTATTTTATTTTTACAATCTTGTTAAAAATGGTGAATTTTTGAAATACAGAAATGGCTAAAATGCATTACGTATATGGCCTCGCCGACAGTAATGGAGAGCAAGCCAGACCTATTTATCACCAGAGATATCCCAATCGTGCTTTGCCAGATAGTAGAACCTTTTCTGATATTCATCGTCGTTTTGTTGAAACTGGTAGTGTTAGAAGAGGTACATCTGCACTGCACGAAGTTGAAGAACATCCTGAAACGAGTACGAGGAAGATCGCTAGAAACTTAAATATTTGCCACCAAATTGTCTGGAGAATTTTAGTGGATTTTTTGTTATATCCGTACCATATTTTAAGAGTACATGCATTACTTCCCAGAGATTTTCCAAGGCGTGTGACCTTCTGTCAGTGGTATTTGCATAATATTGCACAAAATCTGCAATTTGAAACACACATTTTGTTCACGGACCAATTCCATTCAGAATTTGCCCAACAATCATTTGTGGGCTGAAGAAAATCCCTATGCCGTAACCGAAACCCATTTCCAACATCAATTTTCGATTAACGTATGGGCAGGAATTGTTAGTAACCACTTTATTGGCCCATTTTTTCTACCGGGACGACTCGACGGACAATCTTACCTCAATTTCCTTCAAGAACAACTGCCTTTGCTGCTTGAAGACGTTCCGATAGAAACAAGAGACAATATGTGGTACATGCACAATGGTGCACCAGCACATTTCAGTGTAGTGGTTTGTAATTATTTACAAACTGTTTATCCAAATCGTTGGATAGGCCACGGTGGGCCTCAAGAATGGCCACCTAGGTCCCCCGACCTCAACAGCTTAGATTTCTTTTTATGGGGTCATATTAAGACGCTAGTCTACATAACTCTCATTAAGACTGTAGTGGAATTAAGAGAAAGAATAGTTGCAGCATGTAATAGAATAAAAAATACTCCGGGAATATTTCAACGTGTACGCGATTCCATGAGAAGAAGATCGGAAGCATGCATATTAAGTGAAGGGAGCCATTTCCAACAATTTTTGTAATAATCACTTAATTTTAATTGTAATGTTTTTTTTAATGTTCTATGTTGTACCTTAGTGTAAGTGTTTATTACATGCACATGTCAACCCGTTATCTGTTTATTTTTTCGTATTAATGTGCAAGTTTTTATTTTTTTTCTCAAAAACAGTGCATCGCAGGAAAACAATTTAAAAGAGCTCTTATGTTTTAAATTAAACGGTAAATTTAAAAATATTTTTTATTTGGAAAAAAACCATTGGCGTACCATTTTTCTTCAAAAATATCGAAGTCAGTGCCCGTACGCACCCCACTGTTAAAGCTGAAAATTGTTTTTGTATTGAAAAATATGCCTTTTCATCAACTGTTGCTACGTGTTAAAAATCACTGAGATATCTCTAGGGGTTTCAAAAATATTAATTAATTTTTTCCTTAAAGTTTAACACCCCCTATTTTCGTAACGGAACATTTTTGGACCATAGTTTATCAGGCATACTATCATGAATTTTTTATGTAAATTCACACCCTTAAATATTCGCATATCATTAAGTAACACCCTGTATATTATACAGGGTGATTCTTAATAACATGCTTATATTTAATTGGTGATTATTGGACCCAAAAAAACTTTATATGAATGTATGTTCCAAACGTCTTATCTTTTGAGATACAGGGTGTTAAAATTTTAAGAAAAAAATGTTTTTTATTGTCATTTTTATACCACTTAAAATATTTTTATGAAAATTGGTGTACGGCATTAAAGAGCATTTTTTGACCTAAGAAACATTTTTTTATTTTTAACAGTGGCGTCCGTACTGGACTCTGACTAGATATTTTTGAAGGAAAAAGTGGTACGCCACTTCTTTCTCTTAAAATAAAAATTATTTTTATTTTATTATAGTCCCCGGTCAATTTAAAACAAATTTGGTTACTTGACTTTTTTTCGTACGACTCCGTACCGTTTTCCCATAAAAAAAATAAATTCACTTATTTGCATCTTATTTGACCAATTACGGGAAAAAACGATTTATGTAACTTTGAACAATAATTTATTTAATAAGATAACTTTTAACTGTTTCAAATAAAAAAAAAATGTGGCTTAGGTCAAAAAATACTCTTTAGTGCATAAACGCCGTCACATCAATTTTCATAAAAATATTTAATGTGGTATAAAAATGACAATAAAAAAATAATTTTTTCTTAAAATTTTAACACCCTGTATCTCAAAAGTTAATACGTTTATTATACATTTATATAAAGTTTTTTTCTAAAATGGGTCCAATAATCACCCCCTTAAATGTTAGCATGTTATTAAGAAACACCCTGTATATCAGGAAACTTGGGAAATATATGGAAATATTTAAAATATTGGAAACATAGAAATAAAAACTACAAAACTGAAAAAAGTAAACACTTAAAGTTTGGTTAATATCATAAATGGTCAGATTTGGCTGGATATTCACGAGAGTGTAGCTTAAATGATTTTAAAAATAATTTTGGTTTCCTAAGTATTCAAAACCAGGCACAAAAAAATCTGGTTCAAAATCTAAGTACGAATGGTATTTGGTAAGACAATTGCGAGAATGAAACAAAGTTAAAAGCAAAATAATTATTAATCAACGATATAAAATACAGTCTCTACTGAAGTAACAATGGACGAAACTTAAACTTTACCAACTTTTTAGCCAGTAACTTTTTCCCTTTTATCTGATGCAATTTTTGGATTTTTGATAATTCAAATAGAGTTATTTATACATAAGTGGAATTCTTATCCAAAAGTTAAAACGCAAAAACCATTAATAAAAATAAAATTTAAAGTAATACTAATACAAAAAAATAGTGAAATTTCTAAAAAAGTAATTACACACGACCACAAGACACAAGTTGTGCAACTTGATCAAGAGGCATATCTTCATCGATATCATCAACACCTTAAATATTATATTCAGCATCAATGCCGTCTTTATGGGAGTGCAATTAAACTTATTTTAAAGCAAGCAATAGTAACAACAACAATAATAAGTGAATTCCCAGATTAAGATTTTATTTTTCATAATCGTAATAATATACATACTTTTCCAGTGTTAAATTTGTTCTGCACAAAAGTATAAAGGTATGTACACACCGAAAAAACAAACAAGAACAAACATTCGTTCTTGTTCACCTTGTTTGTATGTGTTCTTTGTTTATTGTTCGCGTTATTTTGTCTACATAGCGCAATCAAATATTTGTTCACTCTCGTTTGACCAGTTGGAAAAGTTATGGATGACGACGAACAAAATTTATTTCTCTTTAGGTATGTACACACCGAAAAAACAAACAAAAACAAATATTCGTTTTTGTTCACTTTCTTAGTATGTGTTTTTTGTTTATTGTTCGCTTTTTTTGTCTTCATAGCGCAACCAAATGTTTGTTTACTCTTGTTCGACTAGTTGAAATAGTTATGGATAACCATAAAAACCAAAATTCTCCTTGATGTACCGACGTCCACTGGAACATGTGTGAACAAGAACAAACAAACGTTTGTTCGCTGTTTTAACTATCTACACTAAAGAAAAACGTTTGTTTGCTGATGTTTGTTCTTGTTTGTTTTTTCGGTGTGCACATACCTTTTGATGTACCGACGTTTACTCGAACATGTATGAACAAAAAACAAACAAATGTTTGTTCGCGTTTTTACTGTCTACACTGAAGAAAAACGTTTGTTCGTTAATGTTTGTTCTTATTTGTTTTTTCGGTGTGTACATACCTTAAAAAATAAATATAAATCTTTGTTTTGCTGATTTAAAACGCATTTTTTTCTTGATATTTCTGTCGATACTTTTAAACCATAATTTTTCATGGAAAATTTGAGGAGATATGTAATTTAATTATAAGGAAAAAACTATTTATAGCGCTCAAATGAACCATTTCATTTTTAAAAACCCTTTTAACGCTTGTGATCCATAGTGTATGTGACAAAAAAATAAAAAATCTAAAACTTATATTCTAGACTCTACCCAATTTGCAAAATTGTCTTTTTTTAAACGAAACGGTGGCAAAAACTATTAAACCAATTTTAAAGAAATTTGAGGTGACGTAAAACTTGAGATGACCAAAGCATAAAGTTTTTTTTTTGACAAAATATATTTTCTGAAAGCACCATTTTTTACAATATTAATATTTGTGAAGTTATGCAGCAACAACATACAATTATTTTTAATTTTGTGGCATATATTTGCTTTACGTTGGGGAAAATAATGATTAAACCTCGCAAAGCATTAAGTGCTATTGAAATAATTGGCTGTTAACATTAACAATAATAGTGCAAAATTAATTAATTACTCAAATTAGGTTAATTATCTTTGGTTTATTAGTAACACTTGCTTTATAGTAAACAATAATTCATTTTTGATTCACGTACAGGTGATTATTAAACATTAAAATAAAAAAAAACTAGAATTAAAGATAGCTAAATATATTATGGAAAAATGTTAAAGGGGCGGTAAAAGCTCTTTCTTTTATATATTTTTTATGTAAAACTGAGCTTTAATAGTTTAGGATTGTATAGGTACCACAATGGACCAGGGCTCGAAAAGGTATAGAAAACACAATACTTTTAAGTTAAAAACAAAAAAATAGGTTGTATTTGGCTACTTATATTTTAATTCATTAAAGAACTAAATATTTGTAGCCCAAAATAACAATAGAATTTTTAACTTTTAAGTTTAAAAGTGTTGGAATATTGTGATAATTACTTTCGAGAATGATTCTAATTGCCATAGCATCGAAAATGCTCGGATTCCTCTGTCGATCCTAAAGGTATTTTTTCTTCTATAATCTGTGTACACTCTGTATATCCCCATTCAGACTCTGCTTGAAGTACCATTTCATAAACTTTTTATTTTTTGGAATAATAATTAAAACAGCTTTGCGTAAATTACTGATATAAACACAAAACAAAATTTCAATTACACTAAAATCTTGGACTTCCATTGTATTTATTTGTTATTTGTTACACAAAGTTTCGGTTAGTGAAGTATTTCCAACCGTTTTCAAGTGATAAATAAAAACTATTCTTATGAGTTACGACTTATATACTATCCCTTGTTCACCGAAGCTTGACCGACCTTTCATGGTTTAGCAACGGCTGCCAGATATTCGGAATATCGACGCTAGGCTTGCTAAATACATTTTTGTTGTTTACTATTATTACAGCTTCTTTAAATTTTCTTTTCTTCCAGTGAGTTTCTTTATGAATAGTTTTTGCTTCCGACCATTGTATGCGATGTTGTTTGGAGCAAGCGTGTTCGGCAATCCCTGACTGTGTAATCTTTTTGTTCAAGATAAGTCATCTGTAGCAGGTAATCAATATATCTGATATATCTATACAGAACATCTGAGTTCTTTCTCTTTTCTTTTCTTTCGGCTACTTCCTTAATCTTCCCTTGGAAGCCTAAACGGTTTTGTTAAACATCATAATTTTATAGGGATAGAGTTGTTGACTGATGTCAACATATTTTGGTTTTGGACTTTAGTGTCCTGCTGCTTGGAGAAACTGTCCGAGCTGAGACTGCTCCAGGGAGTTACTTTTGGATTTGAATCAAGTTGTTATAAGACTTTTATTATAAGTTAATAAATGTGTGTAAAGTAGTCCCCAAAACTACACATATTTGGCCAGTTTAAGATAACATTTAATATAGTATAATAGATCTTTGCAAATATTAAAAATTTGTTAAATTCCTGGTTAACTTAATTAAATTAATTCAAAGGTCGTACAAGACCTGGGATATAATCTATAACTTAATATCTCATATTTAGAATTAATAACCCCCTGTATCTCGTAGCGTAAAATTTAACAACTATGTAACAAAACCTTCCACCTCTTACTTTTTTATTTTTAAAGCAACATTGTTAAAATTATCCTTAAGATCAAGAGGTATTTTAAAAATTGCAAATGGCTATTTACTACACCTACGGAATGTTAGAATTTACGCTTTAAGCCTTCATAAACCGTCGCAACATAAAAATAAATATAAAAAATCAAATAAACGCCCATAAAACAAGGTGCGGTGTCAATGAAATTATCACATCGTATCGGCTACAGACACGCCAATCAACTACCGAAAACGAGTTGTATATTATGTCCCTCTTTAATAATGCCGTCAATATAATTTAAGCTTACTTAGTGATTGAACCCAACATAAATTAGAGTTTAAAAAAACTAAAAACGCTTTTATAGCAAATCAACTAAAAAGTAGAAAATAATGTTAAATAAAGAGTTTGTGTACCAGTGATAGAAAGTCCATTATAATCAATTATGACTAATTAATTGAATAAGATTAAAATAAAATATGTTAACAAAATATTCAATTATAGTAAAATGCGTTGGGTGCTTGATAATAATGTATAATATTTTATTGTAGCTATTACAAAGTTAAAGTTATTTGGAAATATAGAAACCCAATTTTTACTAATTAAATTATTTTGTTAACAACTTAATTTTTATTTTAATCCTGTTTCAAATTAATAAGTCATTATTGATTATTTGATTTTTCATCACTATAACACAAACTCTTTATAATAAAAATTATTATTTTCAGCTTTTTAGTTTAGTTTGCTGTAAAAGCATGTATAATTTGTTTTCTTATTTTTTAGTCTCAAAACAACATTTAAAGTAATCTTAATCAATAGTCTCAATTTTTAGTATATGTCTAAATTCAATTTTTTTTATTAGGTTTTGCTTTACGGTTCTCAGTAGATTTTTTTGTAAAATTTTTAAAAGTTTTTTTATTTAAAATTAGTTTGAAATATTTTTTTTATTTTTCCATTAGTATTTCCAAAATTAAAAATTATTTCACATTAAACTTAGAATAGGTCCATTGTAATACGTTTGACTTAATAATTCATACAATTTTTAAAAAATACATGTAGAAAAATGCCTTAGCACCTTAATTGTACCATTTATTTGCTTAAAATATATTTAGTGGAAGATTTTTTTTTAAATTATATGAATAAAGAAGAATGACATTTACTGTCGTTCTGAATGGTATCCACTTAACCTGCAAACTAATCTAGATATTTTTTTCGTTTTATTCTGATGATCCTATGTTTAAAAATTTAATTTTTTTCTGGGATTATTTTAGTGAAAAAAATTATTTGGCTTTTCTCCAGGATAAAAAAAAGATTTATATTTATTTTAAATTCCAAATAAATCTAAATTTTGTAGTAAATTGTGAAGGGAAAGTCTACCCTTGCGACAATATAACTAAACACATACAAATATTTTATTATTTCTTTAAATAAATGAACCTAATGAAAATATAAAAAATGTAAAATATTTTTAGGTGGGTGTCCTCTGTTAATAAAAAAAAAAGAAAATATTAAAAAGAAATAAAATTTAAATTTACTTACAAATAGGAAGGGACACCTACATATTATGATTTCATAAGTAATTTCTTCTCACTAAAATAATAACAGTTATCTCTATTTCTAAGTAAATTTTCTTTAGAATTAATTTTTTTTAACAAATATGGATATACCCTGACGAGAACCATTGAAACATGTCGACGTGTAGGTGTCCCTTCATATTTGTAAGTAAATTTAAATTTTTTTTTTTTAATATTTTCTTCTTTTTTATTAACAAAGGACACCCACCAAAAAATATTTTACATTTTTATATTTTCATTAGGTTCATTTATTTAAAGAAATAATTAAATATTTGTATGTGTTTAGTTATATTGTCGCAAGGGTAGACTTTCCCTTTTCAATTTACTAAAAAATTTAGATTTATTTAGAATTTAAAATAAATATATATCTTTTTTTATTTTGGAGAAAAGCCAAATAATTTTTTCACTGATGATCCTAGTCAGAACATTAGAACAAGTTATGAAATAATTGTATTGTCATCGGCTCTTGACCCCTGTACAAATTTTCAAGTATATCAAACTTCTTACAAAAAGGTGAAAATTACGTTAAAAATCCGTTACATACAAACAAAAAAATGGAACAGGCATAGAACGTAATAAAATTAAATATTACATCTGCTTTCGTTTCGTTAAAAATCAAATACAAAAGCAATATTTCTTTATAAAGGATCTCTAATAATCGCGCATTAAGAAAGTTGTAAACAATTTTATTTTTACATCTTTACAACAATTTAATTTTCTTTTATTTGATGATAAAACAAAAATTAAAGCAAAAAAAAATCGAGTAAGTCGTTTAAACACGGTAACTTATTTTAACTTAACCCTTCGTTTTATTAATTTAAACCAGGGTTGTAACGGAGGCCTTCTTAGCGGAGACGGAGGCGGATGCGGAGGAGAAGAGGTTCGCCTCCGCGGATGCGGAGGTTAACGGAGGCGGAGGCGGAGGTAAAATTTAAAGTGGAAAAAATAGAAATTTATGGTTTATTAAAGTCAAAAATATTTATTTCATATGAGTACATAACATACATACATGTACATGGTACGCTTTCATAAATAAACTAGTAATCAAAATTTGAGAAGAGGCAGCCGAGCGGCCGCGTCTCCTCGCGTCTCTCCTTGCGTATTGTGCGATTATCGTGAATAAACCTCCGTTAAAACTCCGCATAAATTATGCGGAGGCGAAAGTCGATTTTTTGCAAAAGTTCCGCAGTAACGGAGACCGAGGCGGAGTTTCGTTACAACCCTAATTTAAACGGTAAGAAAGGTAAAGTGACGACAGAGATGTTAACATTTGGATTGAAATCCTTAATGGTGGAGTTAGTTACAATGAAATTTTGGCCATCGTTATGTTAAAAAATTGAAAATTCTAGTTTTTTTTTTAATTTTTTTCGGAATGAATTTTGGTTTTAGGCAATCCTAACGAATGTCTGAATGTTGATATTCGAATGATAGTAAGCTCTTAACCAAAATAAGAATATTTCACTGAGTTTAGATGTTCCTAATTAATTTTAATTTTCGGATACTTTTTACATATACCTGCAGTATTTAAAATTAATAACTAATCTTGTGGGTAAACTCTAGAAAATAGAATATTTACCCCTATATACCATGTGAAGAAATGGTTAAAATATTAATCATAGGCACATTTTTTAAGTTTTTATTTCTAATGCCAGGAACACACATGAGAACCCCTCAGAAGAAAAACTGCGCAGTCCTCGCCTTAAAAATTTCTGGAGCGTGTCTTTAAGGGCGCCTTTGTTTTCCGAACTGTTTAGGCCGCCGCGCTGGCCCCATTTGTCTAGTTTTTCCTTTAAAGATTTATTACTAAACCACCCCTAAAATAATCCTAATTTTTATCCTATGTATATTTAGTTGCCTATATTTAAAATCCTTTATTAATAAAAAATCACGCAGTTATGAGTGCTAATAAAGGATGATTTTGTATACTTTAATAACACTTTTAAAACGAACTCCGAAAAATTTTAGAAGTAGCAAAGACATATTTAGCCTGTAACTAATAGTTTTTATTTTTAAACCTCGCGAGTTTAATAATAAAACTTAAGATAGCATCAACTTAAGTAAAAAACCACTTTTTAACCAATTTTAAGGAAATTATAACATTGTCTGGCTACCTGCAGACATCAATAATTGTCTACCAAAAACACGTTTTTATGTAATGTATGTCTGAACAACACCGACAGCACTTGAAATACAATATAATAAACCTAAAAACTTACTGGTTTATTGCAAAAAACTTTCTTTTATGACTGTAATAAGTAATAAATTAGACGTAAAGAAATGCAGCTGAATGGCATTCTTCTAACCGGATTCGTGATTTTTACTATCAAACCAATGAGGAAAAAATAAGGTAATGTAAGTTTGATAGCCTTACGCAGTTTATATAATTAAACACTAGAAACAAATTGTAAAGGTACCCCCACACATTGCGAAAATCGTCAGAGGAAAAAGTGCGCAGGCCTGGCCTTAAGGGTTTCCGGAGTGTGTGCGTGTGTGTCTGTATGGGAACGTTGCAGTTTTATTAGACTGTGCAGGCCGCCAGATTTAGAATTAAAAAACTTTTTGATTATTTTATGCAGGCCAACCGGAGTGCGAATGTGTGTCGATTTTAGACCGTTTAAAAGCCGGCCGTTGCGTCTCGCGCTTTGTTTATTAATTGCAGCATTATGATAAATATGTCTTGCAAATTTTTAGAAGAGTTTGTTACCATTGAAAAATCTGAATCGTGCATTTGGCAGGTTAAAAGTAAATATTATCATAATGGAATAAAGAAATAGAAGCAAAATGCATCACGTCTAAATCCGAGGCAATTTTTTTAGCAGCAAGAATTTTTTTGGAAACAAATGGAAATCCGATGAAACTAACTCTGGTGAATAAGCTGCATGAGAAACCAGCTCGAAGCCTAACTGATGAATGTTTGCCATAGCAATTAGCAATATGTGGCAAGGTCAAAAATGTATATACTCCCGATCATTGGCAAGGTGCATTATCCTGGTGAAACAGAATTTTCTTTTTTGCTAAAGCAGGACGTTTTTCGTGAATATTTCGGTTTAACCGATCAAGTAAGTTGAGTGATACTTAGAATCAAGATAGACTATAAAAAATAGTGCCTTTGGCATTTCAAAAAATTATTGCCATAACCTTTCCTGCCGATGAAATTGCCTTTGCCTTCTTTGGAATCTGTTCGCCCCTCGCTTATCCACTGTCTTAATTGTTGTTTTGTCTCCGGCCGGCGTATAGTGGTGGATCCAAGATTTTATCGACAGTAACATATCGGCTAAGAAATTCAGTTTGGGAAGGCTTGAACAGTGTCAAAAACTCATTTAAGATGGTTAGCAAATGAGTTTTTGCTCTGGAGTAAGCAATCGCGGCACCCATCGAGCGGATAGTTTTCTCATCTCTAAAACTTCAGTTTAAATATAGTGAGTTCGCTCTTTCGATATGCTCGCAGCCTCAGCTATCTCATTTAACTTTAGCCGGTGATCATTTAAAACGATTTTGTAAACTTTCTGCTCAATTTCTTTAAACGTTGCCGTTTTTGGCCTGCCGGAACGCGGAGCATCTTTAGTCCTCGAGCTACCACGTTTAAAGTCTACACCTCAGTTTTTACCTTGGAAAATGAAGTGCTGACTCACCTAAAGTAGCATTCTACTTTGCTTTAATTTCTGTAGACGATAAACGTTTTATATAAAAATATTTTATATCTGCACGTATCTCCATTTTTTCTATGCTTGACAAAATGTAAAATTTGATAACTTTAAACAACGATATATTATAAACCACTTGACGAGCTCCTTTCAAACCTTAAAGATAAACTAGCAAAGCAAGAAGCTATTTAAATATGCGGTCATATGACGGCTACTCGCGCACTCTATGGGTTAGGCCGGAAACTTTTCATCCCATCCTCGTATTATTCTCAGATATTCAAGATGTAAAAACAGTAATTACCTCTCTTCTTTTCGTTTATTAATTAAGCCCCTACTAATTAAAAATATTTATTTTTAATTATAAACCTCGTTATTAGATTAGAAAACTCAATCAAGATGATGTTTACTTTTATAATAAAACCATTTTTTAAAACTAATTTTACCGAAATTAAAACATATTCTGGCTACCTGCAGACATCAATTGTCTACCCAAAACAAGTTTTTATGTAAGTTCCTGTCTCACGATACCGACAAGCTGACACACACATTTAATTTATTTAATGGGAACATCCGAAATATAATAAAATAAACCAAAACTTCTGGTTTAATGCAAAAAGAACTTTCTTTGATGACCGTAATAAGTCATAAGACGAAATGCAGCTGAATGACATTCTTCTCACCGGGTTCTTTGTTTTTATTGTGATCAGTAAAAACGAGTTATTGGGACGTTTAGGAAAAAATAAGGACAATGCAATTTTGATGGCATTACACAGGTGCAGTGTAGTAATTTAAAGCCAGAAAAAAATTGTAAGAGATTGTTTTTTTTACTTAGTTGACAACATTTGTTTATATGTTTTTAGATATAGAAGTTTTTAACAAAAGAACTTTGGTTTACAGAGAAGTAATTAAAAAAAAAAACACTTAAATAATTTTGTTTTATGTAAAATTTGGTACTTTAAGGGTAAACTAGATATAGTAGAAATAAAAAATCAATATTTTATTTATTTTTTGTTTGTTTTAGCCTATATCCTTAGAAACCTATTCTATATCTTAAATTCTAATCTAAAGTATCCCTTGCAATTCTAAAATACGTTTAAGAAGTCTACATTAAAGCTTTTATCAGTTAATTTTAGTAAATAATAATAGGATCACTGCATGTGGCTAAAAAAAATTAAGAAATGTTAGGTCTGTTTGTTATTTAGAAATAGTGTACACTATTCTATACTTTTTTACGTAGAGCGCTTTTATGGAAGGAAGGAGCGCGTGTACAAAAAGTGTAAAATAGTGTAAACTATTTTTGAATAACTAACAGACCTAATTATATAATTTTAAGAACATTTGATAAAGATACAAGTATACAGGGTGTCCGGAAATGACGATGAAAAATTTTAAGGTACGATTCTACATAACAAAATATAAAAAAGTTCATATTAGCATAGGTCCGGAAATGCTTTCAGAGGGAGCTACATGCCCTTGAAGATAGTGTCATAAAAGTGGTTTTAATTTAATTTATAAGGATCTACTTACAATACAGGAATTAACTTTTACAAATAAATTAGAGTGATTGGAGGTCACTTTTTAAAATATCAGGTCACCCATATTGCAACCAGTGGCGTGGAAACAAAGGGTTGGTTAGTTATTTAAGGTCATATTTTTTTCGCCGAGGGTATTTTCGCTCTCTTTTAAATAAATTATGTTTCTTTGAACATTTTTTACGTAAAAAAGGTTCCCCTGGTATAAAGTCGTATAGTCTATTGTTTTCGAGATAAACGGACTTAAAAGGACGACTGCAGTGCGTAAATACAGTAACAGGCTATGCAATAGAAATAAGAAGATGCTTAAATACTATTTTAAAATGTAGCTATTTTTTTACACCAATTGCCCAAAAAATTTTCTGGTACCCACTACATTCGGTACATTTTTAAATTCAAATCTCAATTTTCAAAATTACTGTATTTACGCACTGCAGTCGGCCATTTAAGTCCGTTTATTTCGAAAACCGTCGACTATACGACTTTATACCAAGGAAACGTTTTTTACGTAAAAATGTTTAAAGAAACATAATTGGTTTAAAAGTTAGCGAAAATACAGTCGATGAAAAAAAATATGACCCTAAATAACTAACCACCCCTTAGTTCCCACGCCACTGGTTGCAATATGGGTCAAATGATATTTTCAAAAAGTGACCTCCAATCACTCTAACTTATACGTAGAAGTTAATTCCTGTATTGTAAGTAGATCCAAATAAAAATCATTTTTATGACATCATCTTCAAGGGCCTGTAGCTCCCTCTGGAAGCATTTCCGGACCTATGTTAATATGAACTTTTTTTCATATCTATTTATGTAGAATCGTACCTTAAAATTTTCCATCGTCATTTCCGGACACCCTGTATATAAAAGTAAAGCACTTAAGGATTTGTATAACGTTTTGTACAACGCTTTAATGTTCTGTTATACTCTATTAAGTCCGGTATTGATTATTTGTGAAATTATATACCAGATTTAATTAGGTGTACGGTACAAGCGTGAAATATGTGTAAAGCAACCGTCTGGAACTCGTAAAACCACTAACTCTCTATTACAAGAGTATTGAATTACATGTTTACTTACTTCTTTTCTTAATATGACAGATATTAGGCATATCCCAGCCGTTTCGTTCATAAAATAGATGTAGCTTCCCATTGGCATTTATAAAAGATATTTTACACATATATACAGGCAGGTAAAGTGAAACCGTTAATATGGTATGGTAATTTATATGGGATTATAGGGGATACGTTCCTAGGTAACAAAATAAAAGACAAGTATATATAAAAAAATTAATTTAATTAATGTTTTTACCATATTGATTAACTATTATCTTTAGGCTTAGACAATTGTTTAAAGAATTTTATAATTTTTTCTTGCTTGGCAGTTTTTAAAAGCTTCTTAATTCAGACTGATATTAAGCAGTGGCATTAGCAATTTGCCTTTTCAAAATAAGACATTGTTCCATAGATAAATCAATTTTCATTAAAAAATCACAAAGCTCATTTGCCATTCTTTAACCTTCACTAAGATTTTTCTAATTAAATGTCACGTTTCCCGTATTTTTTGAAGCCTCTTCTTCAATGGGCTGTAAATTTAACATTTCCTCCAAGTCGGTTTCCGTTAAATCTTCATCTTGCGATTCAAGCTACTTCTAAATGTCCCTTGATTCTATCTGTTCGAACCCATCTTGTTCTATTTAAAACGCATTTTCGGCTATTAGTCCATTTGATGACACGTTTACAAAGGATATTTTGTTGGATAGCTACATATTGGAATCTTTTTTATCAATGTGTATGTACCAATGTACCGATTAGATCCTCGAATAAAGAAATCTTTAGCCGCGAATATAGGAATTGGGTAGCATTTTTTTAATCCGTAAATAGTGAAAACGCGAATGAAGGAAGCGCCACTAAGGAGCTTTGACTATATATGACAAAACACACATCTAGATTATTTTGTGAAGCTACCTGAGAGACCATCATTTAAAAATAAATATTATATTTTCATTAAGGTTATCTGTACAAGAAAAAATTAAGTTACAACTAATTGTTATAATAAATTATTATTATTATAGTGTAAAAAACAAAATTGAAGCTTACTACCAGTGACGCTTACCCTTAAAAAGAAGCATATTTTACTTCAGAAACTTAAA
>JAHBCN010010979.1:0-30132 GCA_019359885.1 Listronotus oregonensis | reverse complement strand
CGCGGCCAGTGTATTATATCCAATATAATTCAGACAATGCAAAGTAAACTGGCCTAAATAATAGAAAAACAGGTTTATATGACCAAATATTAGATTTAATTTCAACATAATTTTTAACTTTTTTGCATTTTATATAACTGTTTGAATAAAACTGAATATTTACGAAGAATATTTATTAATTTTTCTTTTGATTTATTTACATGTATATACATGCCCGACGCTTATGCTTTGAATTTTTGATAAACTTATAACATGTGATAACCTCTTACTGGACGACGCCTGTGACGGAATGTTACAGAGGAACTTCCAATTCTCAGTTGCAGCAAGGTTCGTTTTCAATAAACCCTACACTATCAACATAAGGGAAACAATACCAGTAAAACGAGTCAAAGGAACCATTAGCCCCCTGCAGCTCTAAGACCAAGGTGGGCACAGGCTGGGCTTTCTCAACAAACATAAACCTGAAAATCGGATGGATAATGGGCCCGCCCCAGCGTGCTTCAATCCGAACTGACGATAACCATAGGGTTACGAAATAAAACCGCAACATCGCCAACCATACGATCTGTATTTATACAGACAGTAGACCACGCATTACTTCGGGACTTGTACTAGAAGTCATCAAGCCCTGACTAACATCTTTTAAATAATGTGGTCAACCTAGTCTGGATCAGGAACATGACATATCTAAAGGTAATCTTACCGCTGACTCGCTGGCCAGGGCTGCTGTGGGACGGACACTATTTGGGTTCCGGGGGGACAACAACAGCGATTAAAGACATCATTAAAGAATACTCCGATCGACTTTTTAAAAGGAAAATGGAATATACAACGAACTGAACTTTGAAAAAATAATGCTGAGCTACCCAGAAAGTAATTTTAAAAAAAAAAACCTTTGATGTCCAGAAGGAACCTCCACCAACGGGTGTTCTAACTGCCCACTGCGGGCTCGAGGACACCTATATAAAATGGGTGAAAGGGGAACATAGGATTATGTAGAGTCGGTGAACAAGAAGATGGAAAAGCAAAACACATTCTTTGGCCCCCCCTCACATTTGAATGAAACTTCATGCTGGGCACGAACTGGCCATTACTGGCCGAAATTAGGGAGATTCCACATAAAAACGTAGTAAATTATTTTAAATCAATAGGTTATACGAAGCAGTGAATCTCCTGCCTACAAAAAACAAAGGTACTGAGGCTAGGGGCATTATAACCACCCTTAAAATTCGATCAAAAAAAAAAGAAGCCTAAAAAAATTGTTTGAAAGGTTACCCCCAAAAAAATTTTTTTCCCCAAATTTTACCCCTTCTTTAAAATGTTTCTCACATTAGCCAAAGTGGCTGCCAGCTCTTTGACTATTAGCTAATGAAATGTCTTACTTGCATTACGCGAAGTAACGCGCTTTATTAATACTCCGTTTAAGCATTCTATGGCGTTAGCCATAATTAATTTATATGAGATGATGTAAATAATGCGGCTGTTAATGTAGCTATCTTTTAAAGCATGTGTAGATAAACAAACAACGTAGTTAAGATTAAACATGTAATCAAGATGTTAAAATTGAATTGGTTGAGTTTATTAATCAAAACCTTATTTTAGTATTAAGGTTAAGTTTTATTTACGTGATTTAAGAACATACAGGACGTCCGGAAAATGTGGGAAATCCCCCAAGTATTAGAAAAAAAAACAGGTGAAAAGAATTCTACAAGTTCATATAAAGTTTTTTTCGAACAAGACTTTTTTTCCGAGATATAAACTTTCAAAGAGTTCCAATGGAATCAAGTGTTTTAGACATAATTATTAAACCACCAGGCATATTCCAATTTTATGTTAATAAGAAGTAATGCCAAGTAAGACTCTTTAAATGACTATTAAAGGGTGTGTTGTGAATTACTCACAGCTGCACTAAGACGCACTAAATGTGACTAAGAGCTTAAGAAAACGGTTTTTAACAAGCCTTGACTACTGACTAAAAATTAAGTACCGACTCTTTTTGAAAAAACGTCACTATTTACACTGTTAGTCCCCTCAGTTCTACCTGGTTATATAAAAAAAAAAGGAATTTTCTTCTGTCATCAACATAATGGTTCAATAAAAAGTAAACTTCTAGTTAAAATCGTCGTAAGAGGGTTTAACATGGCCCCGTGAATCAAAAGGGTTTGGTTCCCCCCGGGCCCCTGCATACGACTAACGCAATGCGAATAACGCGCGACCGCCTTTAATCAGGTGGGGTTTTTAGGACCGCGGCTCAAACTCTGATAGCAAAATTATTAGCGTAAAGGAATAATTTTGGTAAAGTCGTGATGGATGATCAAATATATTTTTTTTTGAAAAAAAAGGGATAACGAAAAATTTACAATTAGCCAACCTGAAACATGCAATGGCCTATTTCCCCAAATTTCAGCAAAAAACCGGTTGTTATACTACTTAAAAATCGACATCAGCCACAGGATGAAGTAAAATTTAGAAAATATTTTGACTGTGCACGTTTATTTTTATTTTGACTTAAAAAAAAAAGAAAAAGTCCGCCCCATACAACAGAGTTGAATATCCAATAACCCCAGAGGAAAAATTAGCCATTGTATTAAGGTTAATTTTAAGGGGGTCCCAAATTGAGTCTTATCATTGGGATCTAAACAAAAATAGGGCGGTTAAATGAAGGAAAAGTTGGAATTTGATGCTAATCGCCCCTTAAAATTTTTTTAAAAAAATTTGAATACGTATTTTTTGGAAAAATTTCGTTTTTTTTTTTTTTATGATTTTTTTTTTAAATGGATGTAACAAAATAACTTTTACATTTCCTTCTACTTTTTCTGTTCTACAAGATAGTGTTATTGATTTATACACCATGTTTCGTCTTTGAGCTGCCATATCAACTTTTTTTTTTTAAAAAGGGCCCCTGGTTTTTTTTTATGTATTTTGGAGCAATTAAGTTTCCAAAACCAATAATGTTGCACTTATTCGAAAAATTTATATTAATGGCAATTTTCATAAAAACCATATTTAAAAGAGTCAGACAATATATTTTGGCGGATCTTGGGAAAACATTAAACGTTTTTTTTTGAAAAGTGCAAAAAATTTTTTTGGGTTTTAAAAAACTCTTAAAATAGTAATAAAAAACATACCTTTAAAAAAAAAGTTTTAATTTTCAAAAATTAAAAAAACACCGGACTTCCCCAAAAAACAACACAAACAAAATATCAGTCGCACAAGTTACACTTTTTCAGCAGTCCAGTGTCAATCGCAGTCGTTGACGGGACGTACGAGGGGCCGCTGGAAAAACCAGGCATTTAAAAACATGGTAAAGGGCCCCTTCGGCTAACGTAGTGCGTTAGCCGCATGCGGCCCCAAAAAAAAAAAAATAAATTTAAAAATTTTTAAATTTTTTTTATTTTAAAAAAAAATTAAAAATATTTTTTCAAAAATTTTAATTTTTAAAAAAATTTTTATTTTTTAAATAAAAAAATTTTAAAAATAAATATTTTTAATTAAATTTATATTAAATAATAATTTTTTATTTTTTATTATTATTAATTTAAAAATTAATTTTTAGGAATTTTAAAATAGATTTTGACAAAATTAAATTTTCTGATTATCCCCGATTACGTTAAATTTAAAGAGAAAAAAATTTTTGGGAATTAGTAAATAATCAACAATCCTAAGTTTTTAGCTAAATAGCTGTAATTGCATATTTAAATATAACTTTTTAATCAAAAAAAAAATTTCCCCTATTGTAAAAAAAAAGGCCTTTTAATTTTAAAAATTATATTTTTTGACAAACCTCGTAAACGGCTTAAAAAAATTGTTATCTAATGGTTGCATTTTATGTTTTGGTCTATGCAGGACTTTTTATAAGGAATAACTTTTTTTCGTAAACTTAATAAAAAAAAATCCATATGCTATATACAGACACACTGTATATAGCATAAAAAGGGGGTTAAGTGTCACAGTTAGTTCGTTCCTGCAGATGTCAGTAATTAACAACATTTTTTTTTTAAAGTAATCAAAAGAATAGTACTTGATATTACATTCTATTAAAATAAAATTGAAATATACCAGGTGGTTTAATAATTATTTTTAAAAACCTTGATTCACATTTTGCAATATTCCTTTGACAATGAACAATTAAGACAATAAGTATCATTTTCAAATAGTTAAAAAATTGTTCTTTATCGTATTGCATAGTTCCTGCTTTTAAAGTTCAAGTTTCCTTAAAATATACAGGGTATCGTAAGAAAGATATTTTTATTTGGAATATCGAAATTTGGTAAACAAACCCCTTATCTCAAGTTTTTAGCATGTATTGAGTAAACATTTTGAATGTAAATAAAAAATGACAATAATAACATGGAATAAATTACATATACATAAATTTTCTGTCCTTTTAGATAATGTCTCTGACACGTCAATTAGTATTTTTCCTCGCGCATAATTTTAAGCCATAGTGTAAGTATACAGGGCTGGTCAAAGAGTAGTTCTAGTGGTCAACTTTCTTATTTCAAATAGCAGTTTCACTTTTTTTTTAATTTTCGTTTCCTTAAAGTGCATCTCAAAACCCATATTATTGCTAAGTTTTACTCTTTTATTTCAAACCATTTTTCAATAAGGGAAATTACATTTTTATTTAAATTAAAAATATCTTTATTAAAACTCATTAAACTTATTTTAAATGGTAGTGAAAATATTGCTTATTGACTGCTTGTTGGCAGCAACCTAACGGTAGACAAAATTTATTCCTTACGTTCTGAATAGTTTCCGGCATAATAGGTACGATTTTTCAGAATGCCGATATTTTTGGGTTTTGTTTTATAAACTGGCTATTTCATTGTTTCCCTTCTGCCAATCCATCTGTTGGGAAATATTTGGTTAAAGTTATTTCTAACAGGTAACAGTATCTTAAGAGGCCTAGATTTTTGAATCGCAGAGCTGGGTGTGAATCGAATCCTTTTGGAATCGAATTCAGGAATTAATTTATTTTTAAGGATTCAAGGCTAGAATTGTTTACTTAAGAAAAAAGGATCCGTAATCCGTATCCGTTACATAATTTTAAAATGATCCGGAATCGATTCCTTTTTAGAAGAATCCGATTTAAAAAAAAGGATTCTTATATTTCTAATTTAAAACAAATCTGTTTATAAATGCCCAAATCCGCCATTTTGAATAGGCCATTTCAGATTTCCAAATTTTAACCTGAGATTAAAATTTTTAAAATTTTGATCTAGGACCCTTTAAAACCCTTATATTTTGAATCTAAGGCAAATAGTTAGCATAGCACTTTAAAATGCCAGAGTTTATCATTTTAAATCATTAATTTTAAATTTTCAAATAAAGATAAAGAAATTTAAAACATTTCCTATTAAAATCTTTTAATAAGGACTGAAAAGTGATTTTTAACCAAAATATGTTCTTTTTTATGTCCAGGAAACAACATTTTCGTAACCATAGAGTGTGGTTTCCTTAAAAGTGTTAGACAATGTTATGGTTTCAATAACACTAAAATCTTGGACTTCCATTGTCTTTACTTGTTATTTGTTACACAACGTTTCGGTTAGTGATGTATCTTCAACCGTTTTCAAGTGATAACTAAAAACTATTCTTAAAAGCTACAACTTACATACTATCCCTTGCTCACCAAAGCTGGGTCGACTTTTCACGGTTCAGCAACGGCTGCCAGATATTCGGAATATCGATACAAGGCTTGCTAAATATATTTTGGTTCTTTACAATTATTACAGCTTCTTTAAATTTTCTTTTCTTCCAGTGAGTTTTTTCATGAATAGTTTTTGCCTCCGCCCATTGTATGCGGTGTTGTTTTGACCAAACGTGTTTTGCAATCCCTGACTTCGACGTTTCACCTCATTGCGTATGTTTTTTGTGTTCTTTGACTTCAACTTTAAGTGGTCTTTTTGTTTTCTTAATGTATACCCCACCACATTCACAGGGAATTTGGTAGATGCAGTCAATATTTGAAACTTTGTTGTCTGGTCTCGTCTTAGTAAGAATGCTTCTTAGAGTAGTTTGTGATTTAAACGCCATTTTTATATCATACTTATTGGCAATCCTGCGGATCTTTTCCAAAGTTTCTTTAATATATGGAATTAACATAAATATTTGGTCATGTGGAGTCTCGTTTGAGTTAGAGATTTTTGTCTTATTTTGATATTTTTCGATTGTTTCCTTTACCAGCCTCTTACTGTATCCGTTCAGTTTAAGATCCCCAGTTATGTTACTTATTTCCTCTTTGAAAGGATTCTTTACTGTTACATAAGGACACTGCACGATTATATAAAGTACGTATGACTCCCTGTTTTCTGTCGTTGGAGTGATTAGAATTATGGTGTAAATATTGTCCAGTGTGGGTAGGTTTTCTGTATACCAAGGTTTAAATATGTCCATTATTTCGCTTGACTAGAACGTTGAAAAAAGGTAGGGACGAATTTTGCTTCTTTTCCATTGTGAATTTAAAGCAAGGGCAAAGACAATTTAGATGTTTTAAGAAATCTTCAAGTTCTTCGTCATAACCTGTCCATACAATAAAAGTATCATTAACTTTAGCCAAACTTTTGGTTTAATTGGTGCAGTTTTAATTGCGTGTTCCTCCAATTATTTTATATAAATATTTGCTACCACTGGGGAGAGCAATGAACCATTGGAAGTGGTGCTCATTTTTTACCTGAAAATAGGAACTACGGGGGCAAAGCTCCAACAAATTCATCACTCCATCCAGCGGCAATGTGGTGCGTTCTTCTAGTGTTTTATCTTCGTTATGCTTGGCTCGGATAATATTTAATGATTCTTTTACTGGTACGTCTGTATAGAGACTTTTCACATTAAAACTCACAAAAGTATCGTCTGGTCCTATTTCTACATTTTTGAGAATGTCAAAAAAATGTCTAGAGTTCTTAACAAAAGATGGCGACTAACCGACCAGTGATTTAATTAGTTCTAAAAGGTGTTTTGCCAGTGCAGTCGTGGGTGCATTACTAGAACTGATGATGGGCCCTAACGGTATATTGTCCTTGTGTATCTTCGGTAGTCCATAGAGATGGGGAGGTTTACTGTTATGTGGTGATTAAAGCTTTTCTTGTTAGAGTGTGGTATCCAAAAACGGACATAAATTTTACTTGCTATTTGTCTTAAAAGTTTTGATTGCTCGACCTTTATATTTTTTTAATATGTTATCCTTAAGATGACTATCCTTAAGGGACTTTAATTGGGATATTTTATTATTAATATTCAGGGTGTCTTACAAACATAAATTTAAAATTTTAATACATTTTTATATTTAGCAAGCAGAGAAATTATTAAACGGTATTGTAAAATTACAATAAGACGTCCCATTTATAAGTTGCTTAAGGTAATCTCAAGAATTAAATTTGAAAATCTAGTATCGCAAATTTTGGAATACAGTTCAAAAAATTTTCATTTAAGGGTGGTTTAATGTTGATTTTAGAAATAACATATTCAAATTTAAAGAATATTTACTAAAAACTAATTTTGCTGAGAGTTACAGCACTTTGAAATGAGGCAAAAATTATATTTTGCGGCTCGGGCTTCGTGCTAAAATCTTCGACGTTTGATTTATCATCTGATGTAGTATCATTCAAATCGTAGTTACCATTTGTAAGTATAAAAACCAAAAATGATTCGGGTATGTAATCCGTTAAATAGGAATCGATTCACTGGATTTGATTTCTTTTTCCTCAAAAAGGAATCGTGATTTGTATTGGTGATTCGATTCCTTTTCAAGGATCCGGATCAGTGAATCGATTCCTTTTTTAAAGGATCCGTCCCAGCTCTATTGGATGGGAACCTGGTCCTTATTTTACATAAGTATTTTTGGTGGATTTATTTAAATTATCCTAAATAATGTTTTTTTTTAAGTTTTATTATGTCTTTATTATTCTCTGTGATACACAGCATTTATATTTAATTATTAATGCATCTACATAAAGAGCGCCCCCACACTCATGTTAACTGACAACATTATTCTATCAAAAAGCTTTGCGACTTAATAAGCTGAAAAGCTTATCTAATGTGTAACAAAGGGTCAAACTTCAAGCAAAGTTTATGAATCGGTTCTGTAACGTATACCCACACTCCATTAATAAAAACAATAGTACCGACACATATGTGCCCATACTTGTCACTATATATTCTCTGTTCTGTCTAGTCTCTGCTAGACAAGTAAAAACCCAACTGCAAATAGAGCACCACAAAGTGCCAGCGGTACCTTTTTGCTTTGCGCCTTCGATTTCATTTCTACTCCTCCACGTCTTTTTCATGAGTGTGCCACTCCTTTCTCTATTTTTAATTACTTCTTAACTAAACGAGTTTTATGGTTTAATCGTGAGTTTGTGTAGTAGTAATATAAATTGACAATAACGAAAGTATTAAGTTTTTGTTACGTATTACAGGTTAATTCAAAAACTTTACGTTTTAACGATGTTTTCTTTGATATTTACTATCCCAACTTTTTTCCTGGGTGTTGCGTCTTTATGCGCGACACACAAATTGCGCCGGCTCTAGTAGTCCAGTCAATGACCAGTTTCCTTCCGGATTTTCCCCCTTAAATTCAAAGTTGTCATCGTGCCGAGGGGTGCTTTTTCCCTGGGGGTGAATGCCACCCCTTGTCGGGAGTGGAAATTTTTTTATTAAAAAGACTAATTCTAAGCAACTTTTGTTTTGTAACGTTTTTTTCCGAAAGGCATAACTTTCCAAGTTATTCGCAATTGAAAATATCAATTTTTCAATCAAAAAAACCTCGTTTTTAGACGGTTTTTCGCAAATAACTCGAAAAGTAAGCATTTCATCGAAAAAAATCATTCTTACCAAAAATGTAGCTTAAAAAAATTAGAAGAATGGGCGGTTTACGATGTCCATAGACCAAATACAAACGAAGTTATAGTCTGTTGAAGGTTGGTTCTTATTCGTCAAATACTAACATTTAAATTTTCAACGTAATATAATTAAAAAACCATGCATTTTTCGAGAAAGACTCATAGAACCTTTTTTGAAGCAATTAAATTTTTTATTAAAAATGAGTCTAAAAATAGATAGATTGACTAATTCTAACCAACTTTTGTTTTGTAAAGTTTTTTTTCCGAAAGGCATTACTTTTTGAGTTATTCGCAATTGAAAATATCAATTTTTCAACCAAAAAAAATTGGTTTTCAGAAGGTTTTTCTCAAATAACTCCAAAAGTAAGCATTTCATCGAAAAAATCACCCAATACAAACGGAGTTATAGCCTGTTGAAGGTTGGTTCTTATTCGTCAAATACCAACAATTAAATTTTCAACGTATAAATTTTCAACGTAATATAACGTAAACAATAATTACAAATAAATTTTTAAAATTAGTATTTTAATTTGCAATAACTAGAGATGAGCACATGCACGAAAAGAGTAAGAAATATGTGCATATATATGCCAGCATTTTTACCAAAATATGCATAAGATATATCATTATATGCAAAATGTTGTTTCAGTTTGTTTTATTTGGGTTACTCGTCTTTCTACTTTTTGGAAAATGGAACTCTCTTGGTCCGGGTCCCATGATATATTAAATATGACAAAAGGTCATTAAAAAGTAAAAAAGCTATTAGAATTTTGTAAGTTTTTAGACAAAAAACTTTTTAAAATTTAGTTTAATTTTTTATTTTAATTTCTGTCTTGACAAGGGTGTGATTTTTTGTGTTTTTTGGGGGTATCCTTCTTTTTTGTGGCAGGCGATCTGCAAGCTCATAGGGACCCGGCCAAGAGGGACCCATTTTCCAAAAAGTAGAAAGCAAGTAACCCAAATAAAACAAACTGAAACATGAATTACCACCAAACTATAGAACATATTAACAAAATGTTGTTCTTAAATAAAACATGTATTAAAAGTTTGGTGGTAACAGTACTAAACTAAAAAATAGGGCTTCATTTTATAATAGAAAAAAAAATATTTCTAAGAATAGTAAACTGATTATAGGTATTATTACTATTAAACAAAGCATTAACAATTTGATATTTTTTAATATTTTTAAATAAAAACTTATGTCTTCGATCGAGTATCCGTCCAAATTATACTCATAATTTAGATAACGTTATTCTTGTTAAATTTTGTTTGTATTTCCAAAAGCCATGAAACATTGAATTTTTTAAAAAAATATGGGTTTCTGAATCATTAATTACAATTTTCTAATATTTTTCAAGATTTATTAAACCCAACCGTGACACTTGTCTATAAATCAGAAGAACATCTGGTGATATAATGCATTTGTTTTATTTCCGAATTGCTAAAAAACGGCTAAAATGGTTATTTTTAATACGAGTCTATAATGAAACAAACGTTTCAGCAATATATTATTTACATTTAATATGTATATCAATAACAAAACAAGTAAACAAATCTCTACCTTAAACTGCAGTAAGTAGTAACAGAACTGACTTGTGTTAAATAGTCTAGGGTTTAAATTTTTTGTTACCTTCTGAATCGTCGATTTTACACAATAAAAATAGAAAATAAAATAAAATTTGACCTTACGTTGCAACAATATGTCTTGACAAGTTTACATGAAAAAACCCAATTTAGGATATTTTGCAAAAATAGCTCGAACGGCAGCCATTTGAAAAATTTTTTATTCGTGACACTTAATTTAAAAAGCTAGAAATTGATGACGAAAGTAATTAAACGAAGTATATTAAAATTTTGGTGGTAAAGTACTAAAACTAAAAATAGGGCTTCATTTTATAATAGAAAAAAATTTTCTAAGAATAGTGAACTGATTATAGGTATTATTACTATTAAACAAAGCATTAACAATTTGATATTTTTTAATATTTTTAAATAAAAACTTATGTCTTCGATCTGAGTACTATACTGTAAATAGAAAAGCCATAATTTATATTAACATCAGTGATTGTAGCATATTTTCAACTACCTAGTAAAATTGTATTTAGTTTAAAATTTGGTAAAAAGAAATATATATTTTACTTTTCTGTAAACAGTTATTAATTTTTCTTTTATTTTTCTCCCAAGAGTACTACTAACACCCCAACCGTGTTCACACGTTGTTGTCGTGGATGGGCCCAGTAGGATCTTTTGGAACATGCGCTAGAGTTGCTGGTAATGGGCAATTCTTTTGGCTAGCGTATGGAGCGGGATCCGAAGCTAAGATGAACACAAGGCTTAACTCAAGGTGTTAGCATACCGTGCTGATGAGTGAATGACATCCTGTGCCTTAAACAGGTGTCTCCAACGGTGCCTCTGAGATACAGGGCGACCTCTCAGAGTATCTAGTCTTACTGCGGTATTGCGGGGCTCTGCCGTGGTGGACTATTACTTCCCTAGCTCCAAACAGAAAGCGGACAGAACCGCTTTCATAGGAAAAAAGTGACAAAGATGCGCTGACCTAAACGGGTAAATCCGTTTCGAGATGTGCCACTCAAGGTCACAAGCAGACAAAGGTGCGCCCAACGGGTGAATTCGTTTCGAAAGGTGCCCCTGAAGTCACCGGCGCCTGTTTCACGTGGAAGGGCTAATCCATCCGGAACAAACAGGTGCTTAGTAAGGGATTCCTGAATTCAAACAGAAGGCGGACAGAACCGCCTTTATAGGGAAAAGGGTTCCCTGGCTTTAAACAGAAAGCGGATAGGACCGTTTTCATAGGGTAAGGCCGAAGATGCGGTCTCAGAAAGAACATCTGGTTCCTGTAACAAGTAGCAGAGCTGTCAAAACTTGAAGTACTTCAAGTAAAATTTTACTTAAAGTACTTTTTTGAACTTTAATTATTTTACTTCAAATACTTTTTATTAGGAGGTACTCGTACTTGTACTTGATTAGTTTTTATTATATTTTATTTAAGTACTTGAAGTATTACGATGTACTTGAAGTAAAAAAAAAGTACTTCAAGTAAAAAAAAGTACTTTAAGTAAAGAAAGTACTTCAAGTAAATAAAAAGTACTTGAAGTAGAAAATCAACCAAGTTATTGAATTTACACGCCTTAGATAATCGTACAAACAAGTATTGCATTACAGCGCTCATTTGAATTGGATCCAACAGCAAGTGTAACAACTGTAAAATCCTTTATTTTGATACACAATTTGTTATATTTAATAATAATTACTAACAGCCATTTTTCATGACAATTTTATTACCGAACGCATTCAGGATACGAAACAGTTTCCAAATCACTCCCGTAAATGTCAAAATCGTGACTGTTCAAAAATATTCTATTGGTGCGATTTGACGTTTGATGGAGCGGTTCCCCAACTATTTCGTATTGTGAATGCGTTCATTATTACCTTCATTTGAACAAAACCCCTGTATTTTAATAGGCAACTTAAACAAAATTTCCACTGATAAAATGGAAACGACATCAAAATTGAAGTTGGGTTGTTTTGACTTGATTTTGTGTTGATGGAAAATTAAAATATTCCCAAGAATAAGTTTTGGGTGCCAACCTGCTATAGGCACCCATATGAAAACACTCGCTTTTGACAGATGTATCGGATGCCAACGGGTGCCAACCCGTTGGCAACCACAGGGAAAAAACCCATTTTAGGCAAAAACAATATTTCCTATAATAGTTAAGGCCAAAGCGCTCACCCGAGACGGCATTGTAGGCCTGTTGCCATAAATTTACATACAAAATTTTACATTATTTCGGACATCGGATCACATAAGATCCCGACTTAAAACGGGACACTTAGCAACCCTACTTGTTTTCCAAACTATAGTTTTTACCGACTGGCCTTCTTTCCAATGACGTAGCGCTCAGTCCTCAAAGCTTTTAGGAGTTGTTGCAAAACCCCGTTTGGAGGAATAAACCCTCTAACTTCCTTACAAAAAATACTACTCAAGTATAATTTGTTTTACTTGAAGTACTTTTAATTACTTCAAGTACTTTTAGTATTCGTACTTTGGTTTTCTTCAAGTACTTTGTGTTTTTACTTCAAGTACTTTGTTTTACTTAGTACTTTGGTTTACTTAAGTACTTGGATTTACTTCAAGTAAAATACTTGGGTGGTACTTCAAGTTCTTTTTCAATTTACTTAAAAATGCAATTACATTTTAAGTACTTTGGTTTACTTCAAGTACTTTGGTGTACTTCAAGTTCTTTGTTTTACTTCAAGTACTTTGTTTTACTTCAACTACTGTGGTTTACTTCAAGTACTTGGATTTACTTCAAGTAAAATATTTGGGTGGTACATCAAGTACTTTTTCAATTTACTTGAAAATGCAAGTACATTTTAATGAATACTTGAACTTGTACTTGAAGTAATTTTAAAAAAATCAAAAACTTGGTACTTGTACTTGAAGTACTATTTAAGAGTACTTTGACAGCTCTGCCTGGTAGCTACCCACGTCACTAGACCGGGAGAGGAGGGCATGACGGATCTAACCGTCTGCTCGTCATACTCTCCAGGAGACAGGGACACCAGAACACATCAGAACACATATTGTGCTCGTGTCCGGTTGCGACACGAGTAGGAGGAGATGTAATTGGTATTGGGTTCATTAGAAGTCTGATCCTATTGGGAGAAATATAAAAAGGTGTTAGCACAATAGACCGAGCAGTCGCAGTGGAGGGCGTAAAAAGTCCACTCACTTTAACTACCTACCTACCTACTACTAAAACGATTAACCAGAGCTGGGTAGGAATCGAATACTTTTGAAATCGAATCCAGGTATCAATTCCTTTTTAAGGATCCAAAGGCTGGAATCAATTACTTTTAAAACATAGGATCCGTGATTCGGATTCGTTATATAATTTTAAAAGGATTCGGTAACAATTTCTTTTTGGAAGGATTCGATTCCAAAAAGGAATTGATTCCTTATAATTCTATTTGGGACAAATATCAAAATCCGCCATTTTAAATACGCCATTTTAAATTGCTAAATTTTTGCTTGAGATTCTTAATTAGCATCACATTGATTTTCGGAAATTAAGATAAAGAATTTTAAAACATCTGCCTATTAAGATCTTAAAATAAGGAAACACACCTTTCATGTAATTTTTAACTAAAATATGTTGTTTTTTAGGTCGGGAGAAACAGTATTTAATTGATTTTTTTTTTCGTAACCATAGAGTGTGGCATCTAAAAACGGGCATACATTTTACTTGCATTTACGTTAAGAGTTCTGATTGCTTGATCACATTTTTTGTTATCCTTGAGATAGCCCTAAGGGACTTTAAAATGGGACATTTAATTATTTCTACTCAGACATTTTTATATTTCGTAAGCAGAGAAATTATTAAACGGTACTGGTGAAACTTTCGGTAAAATTACAATAAAATGTCCCATTTATAAGTCGCTTGAGGTTATCTCAAGAATCACATATAAATACAGTTCGAAAAAATGTTCCGTTTAAGGGTGAATTTATGTTGATCTCAGAAATAACATTCAAATTTGAAGAATATTTACCAAAAACTAATTTGTTTAAGAGTTACAGCACTTTAAAATGAGGCTACAATTACATATCGCAGCTTGGACTCCATGCTAAAATCTTTGATGCTTCATTAATAATCATCTGGAGTATGTAGTATCATTCGTATCGTAGTTACCATTTGTAAGTATAAAGATGATTCGGATTTGTAATCCGATAAATGGGAATCGATTCCTTGGATTCGATTCCTTTATTTTAGTTAAAAAAAGAATGCAAAACTTAATTTTTTCATAAAATAAGCAAAATGTGCAAATTGTGCAACTTGATTATACAGTGTGTCCCAAATTGGGCCTACATGTATTGGTAACTCGGGAACCATTAGAGCTACAGAGTTGGTTAAATTAGAAAAGTTTTAGACAATTTAATTGCAAAATTAAATCTGCTTTTAGATTTTATTTTTTTATACTTTTTGAGATAATTAAGAATGACCAAAAGGGTGCATTTTTAACTTTTGCCTGTAGCTTGCAAACTACCAATTTCACGGTTTTAAGATTACTACATTATTAGAACTTTTTTAAGAAGAATTTAATTTAAGTAAAAATATTTTTCCAAACTTTGGATTTTCATACGGACGCCATATTGGATTTTTACATTTTTGAAAAGAGCTCTTCAAGAGCTTTTCATTGATGTATCACAAGTCTAGGTTTTCAGATTGCTTAAGCTCTAAAAACGATAATTTTTGTTTATTTGATATTGGCTTAGACTAGACTGCTTAATGGCCGCCCCGTTTCATAAAAAACAAATGATACGCATCTTATAATTTAAATAATATAAATCTCAAAATTAGCGTGCATCTTATTTCTCGTTGAGAAACACCTTCAACAAAAATTCAAGTTTTGATTATTTTAACTATTTACAATAATGGCTCTTAATTATTCCAATGATGAAAAGGTGGATATGCTAGAAATTTATTTTAAATCTAACAGAAATACAGAAGCTGCAGCACTTGCATACGAAGAACAATTTCCGGAGCGGCAACAACCTAACCAAATACATTTTAGATTCATAGTTACAAACTTTTAGCCTATGGATCTTTTGTGAAACCGAATCCCAAAACTTATACAAAAAATAATGAAGCAAGAGAGGCGATTATAATGGAAAACGTTAGAGATGATCCCACAACATCGGTTAGAAAAGTGGAAGAACAGACAACAATTTCTAAGTCATCTGTGCATCGGTCTTTAAAAAAACACCGTTTTCATCCATACAAACCACGTTTTGTCCAGGGTCTTCAGGGGAATGATTTCGATAGACGAATCACCTTTAGTCAATGGTTTATTAATAAATGTCGACAGATACCCAATTTCCAATCCAAGGTTCTCTGGGTAGACGAAACCCGGTTTACAAATTGTGGAATTTTTAATAGGCACAATTATCACTGCTGGGATACAGAAAATCCACATAATTTACAAGAAAGACGGCTACAAACAAGGTTTGGCTTTAATGTCTGGTGTGGCATCATAGGTAATTTAAAACACACCTTTAATTTACTTCTCACAAATAGATAAAACATTATTTTTTCTGTTTTAGACAACCGTTTAATTGGACCATTTATTTTTGAAGAAACTCTGAATGGAGATAGGTATTTCCTACTCCTGCAAAAACAGATTTTACCGGCCATTAGAAATACAGTTCCGCCAAATAAAACAAATAATTTGTGGTTCCAGCAAGACGGATGTCCAGCGCACAGTACCCGGGAGGTGATGAAGGTCCTTAGAAATACCTTTAATGACAACATAATCTCTAATAATGAGCCAATTGCTTGGCCAGCTAGATCAGCGGAAATCACACCCCCTGATTTTTTCTTATGGGGACACGCAAAAAATGAGGTGTACGAGTTTTCTCCGCCCGAAAATAGGCTGGAACTAGAACACAGGGTACGGGATGTGTTTGCTTCCATCTCAACCGAAACACGTTACGCCGAGTAACCTGCAAGGTGTTGGAAAAATGCGAGAAATGTCTGGAAAATGGAGGAAGACATGTACTGTGATTTTATTTTCTTGTTTACTGATACATTTTTATTTTACAGTTGTGTTTAATTATTATCAGTTTAAGGTAATATTAGAAGTATTAATTTTTGCAAAAAATATCACTTTTTTGTATAAGGTTGAATTTCGCTCTCACAAAAGATCCATAGGGTAACAAGTTCATCACTAAGAATTTTAAATATCTATGGTTAGGTTGATGCCGCTCCGGATGCGTATCATTTGTTTTTATGAAACGGGGCGGCCATTACGCAGTCTAGCCTAAGCCTACTATCAAATAAACAAAAAATTATCGTTTTTAGAGCTTAAGCAATCTGAAAATCTAGACTTGTGATACATCAATGAAAAGCTCTTGAAGAGCTCTTTTCAAAAATGTAAAAGTCCAATAAAAAACAAATAAAGTTAAAAAATTATTTTTACTTAAATTAAATTCTTCTTAAAAAAGTGTTCTAATAATGTAGTAATCTTAAAACCGTAAAATTGTATAGTTTTCTTTTTCCTAATAATATCTATATACCCTAGATTAGTGACCAATAAATATTTAGATAGGGGATAACAAAATGTCAGCTACAATTTGTGAAAACATACGAGTACTTGCAAAAGGAATTATTAATAACAAACTGTGCGAACATATATTATTTATCCAAGCAAACATATTTACTTTATCATGTTTATTTTAATTAATGAAGCAGTGTTTTCGCAAAATCATAATGGGATTTAATATTTATTTATAACATAAAATCTCCGAAGTCCGCAAACAACCCGAAGATGGGCTGTTGTTATTTAAACAGCGTTTTATAGACAGGCGATACACATCACTGGCCACAACATACCTTTAATTGTCGAGTGGGGAACAAGATGGTGGCCTTAAGTCAATATTATATCAAAAGATGGTACTTCGTGAAGTACTTCAGTGAATATTTAGGAGTTTTAGCAAAACCGTAGTTCCTTCGAATTGATAATGCCAAAAATACTTTGGTAAAAAGGGACTTTTCAAAAATGTCGGCTTCTTAAGGGACTGAGTTCTGAAATTAAACCATTGCTTTTTTGTTTCTTTGATGGTGTTAGAAAATCTTATAATTTTAATAACACTTAAATCTTGTACTTCCTTTTTCTTTATTTTTTAATTGATACACAACGTTTCGGTTAGTATGTATCTTCACTCGTTTTTAAGAAATAACTAAAAACCACTCATACATTGTTACTGTTTAGCAATAGCAGCCAGACATTTAATGGCTCACTAAGTACATTCTGAAAGTTCTTTCTTCAATCTCAACTAAAAAATGTTGCAATCGACAAAAATGTCGCAAATAGTCCGGAGGCTACCTTAAAAAACCAAGCCGAGATACGCATGAAACATTTTTTTATATTACCATAAACAATACTTAATTTAAAGCCACAATGCTGCCTCAGCTTAGCGGGTTCAATTTATATTTTTTACCTTAAAAAATCATAAAAAATCAATTTTTAAATATAACACAAAAACTATTGATTTAAGGAAAAAAGGTATAGGAACAAAATTAATGTTCTAATAAAATTACGTAATCTTTTTAATATAAAATTTTTTGTAGCCCTTTTAGTTTTTGAGATATTAACAATTTAAATTTAAGATAAAAACAAAATATTTTAAAAACTAAAAAAATTACGAAAAAATGTATTAAACAAAAAATATGCCTTTTAGTGAGCTCTATAAAAAAGGCTATATACACATTTTTAATAAAACAAGCGATAAAGAAGATATAAGCCACCGTGTAATCCTGATTTCGAAAACAAGCGCAAGTCAATGCAGATATCTCTTTCACAAGACCTCAAACTTATCTTGGATTGGGGCGCCAAAAATCTTGTTCAGTTTAATGCCTCGAAAACACAGTCATGTTCGCTGTCGCGAAAAAAGTCTGCAAATGCTCATCCCTTACATATGAGCGGCCAAGTTCTGCAGAACAAAGAGTCGTTTAATCTTGTCGGCGTTACTTTTGAGAATAACCTCAACTGGCACAAACACATTTTATCCATAGCTTCGGCAGCTTCAAAAAAGATTGGATTTCTGTTTCGAGCCAGAAAATATTTATCTTCTTCCAATCTGTACACTCTGTATGTATCCCAAATCAGACCCTCTTTAGAATATTGTTCTCATGTCTGGGGAATGGCGTCCCCTACAACACTTAGCATTCTGGACTCCATTCAAAGAAGAGCCGTTCGTCTTATTAATGATCCAACGCTCACAGAAAGGCTTCCTCTTCTTGCCCACCGTCGAGCTGTAGAGGATCTGTCGCTCTTCTATAGGTATTTTCACGGCTTCTGCTCAGAGGAGTTGGCCAGTATAATTCCTTCTCTGGCAGCTCCCAACAGAGCAACACGTAGTGCAACTTGTATGCATCCTTTTACAGTTCAGTTAGAGAGGCCCCGAACTTCCCGCTTTCTTCGTTCCTTCATCCCTAGAGTGTCAAGACTATGGAACCTGCTGCCCGCAGAAGTTTTTCCTTCGCCTCCCAATCTCCAAAAATTTAAGTCCCGTGTGAACAAACTCCCTCTCACCACACTGAAGACACCCACGGTACGTTAGTACTTCAGGCATCAGCCTTCGTGGACTGTCCCAAGATAAAAAAAATAAGCAAAAAAGTGATTTTGGTTATTAAAAATTTAATTAAAAAATTTCTCAACCGCTGTGTTCACACATCGTCGTTGTGGTTGGGCCCAGTAGGATCTTTTGGAACATGCGCTAGCGTTGCTGGTTATCGGCAACTCTTGTTGCCACCGTATGGAACGGGATCCGAAGCTAAGATAAACACAAGGCTTTAACTCAAGGTGTTAGCATACCGTGCTGATGAGTGAATTACATCCTGTGCCTTAAACAGGTGTCCCCAACGGTGCCTCTGAGATACAGGGCGACCTCTCAGATTATCTAGCCTTACTGCGGCAATGCGGGGCTCTGCCGTGGTAGACTATTACTTCCCTAGCTCCAAACAGAAAGCGGACAGAACCGCTTTCATAGGAAAAAAGTGACAAAGGTGCCCTGACCGAAACGGATAAATCCGTTTCGAGAGGTGCCACTTAAGGTCAAGTAGACAAAGGTGCGCCGACCGAAACGGGTGAATCCGTTTCGTAAGGTGCCCCTGAAGTAACCGGCGCCTGTTTCACGGGGAAGGGCTAGTCCATCCCGAACAAACAGGTGCTTAGGAAGGGTTCCCTGAATCCAAACAGAAGGCGGACAGAACCGCCTTTATAGGAAAAAGGGTTCCCTGGCTTTAAACAGAAAGCGGATAGGACCGTTTTCATAGGATAAGGCCGGAGATGCGGCCTCAGGAAGAACATCTGGTTCCTGTAACAAGGACCTGGTAGCTACCCACGTCACTAGACCGGGAGAGGAGGGCATGATGGATCTAATCGTCTGCTCGTCATACTCTCCAGGAGACAGGGACACCAGGACACATCAGAACACATTGTGCTCGTGTCCGGTACCGACACGAGTAAGAGGAGATGTAAGAACTCTCTTCCAATCTGGTATCGGATTCATTAGAAGTCCGATCCTATTGGGAGAAATATAAAAAGGTGTGAGCCACAATAGACCGAGCGGTCGCAGTGGAGGGCGAAAAAAGTCCACTCACTTTAAACCTACCTACCTACCTATTAAAAATTTCGCTAATAACAATGTTTTTTTTTGGATAAGTAAGTAAACCAGCTCCGATCTATCTAAAAATTATTAAAAAATATTGTATTCATTGAATGAAACAAACTGATGTGCCTCGAGGCAATGTGGAATAACCTGGTGGCACGGATATTTTATTTTTTTTTTTGGTCCAATAACTGTAGCCATTTCGATCCACTTAAAACTTTAACTAAAATAAAATTTAAACACTTAAATGTCGAAAATCACATTTAAGTAAAACAATTTCAACTGGTTATGGTTTTTGGAAAAACAGAAAGATAATTTTGCAAATTTTGGAATTTGACCATAAACTTTAATCAGATTTAAGAAAAAAAAATAGACAAATTGCTTTGGAGGGATAAATTTTTTTCCATGGGGACACCAAGAATAATTTTTCTTTAAACTTAAATGTTTCTCTTGGGGCAAATAGCATCGGGTATTTATTTAGTGTGGGCCCTCTGTCTCATTCTTTGTAAATAAAAAAAAATAAAATTTTAGAGCCATCACTGAGTAGTAACTAGTTTTTTGCTTACTACTTACCAAAACTACCAAAAATTAAACTAAGAACTAGTTCTGGTTAGTTCTAGGAAGATGAAGAATGGGCTCTTATCGGCCAACGTAAATAAAAATACACAAATTTCTCGCCACAAATGCTTCTGCATTCAGACGCTTTAATATTCAACACGTGGTTTTCTAAGGCAGGGAAGAATGTCGACACTTTCACGGGCAAATCGTTGGATCATTGTCTTTCGTGATTTGACCCATTTTTCTGAGGTTGCGTAGAGCATTGGGTCACCTCCGGATCTCCCCTCGCATCGCCAATGTTATTAATACTTTTCCTATTTCACTTTATTTCTAATTTTAAACTATTGACACTTCTTAATCCTTATGGACTCCCTATTTACGCCATAAGTGAAATTCAAAAACTCCTTATTATATTAAATGATGATTCTTTAAACAGACCATCAAGGGCCGCTAAATACTTTATGGCGCGGTTTGTGTACATAAACCGTTTTAAAAAGCACTGAATCATTTATGTAGGAAGTTATTTTTTATATCTTTTTAATAAGAATTATTTTTTATTGAGTTGGCACTTTATTATTTGTTTAAACTTTTATAAAAAAAAACAGCAATCTCCAAATTATTTAAAAGGTTTTATGTGGTATACAATTCACAAAAATTTTGTTTAGTTATGTACAGGCAGTTTCTTTATTTAGTATTGGGAAAAATTTTACAGACGAGCTCCTTAAATAAAAATAAGAAAAAAAATTCCTATAAATATGTCACATCCCTTTTTTCAAAGTGTCACAAATCTGAACATCTCAATTTTTTTTATAAAACTGAGTCTTAAAAACATATTTAATTTTTGGTTGGTTGGTTGGTTTAGACGGAATTGGTCGCATTCCCATATGGCTTATTGTGCTCCCCCCTTTCTTGTAATAGAAGTCCGCTTCCCTTTATAAGATCTTATAGGTTTCTACCAAATGCATGTAGAAGTGGAGTTCCGCTCTGTATATTTCTGAACAGTATGTGTCTTCTATACGTCAGTATATTGCAGTTATATATTACGTGTGAGGCTGTTTTCTCCTCTTCCCCGCAAATCCGGCATGTTGTGGGGCCTTTATGTATGTCAATTTGTCCATTTTCTTTAAATGTTTTCTTAGATGACAGTAGCCTGACAAAATTCTTAATACTAGTCCTTACCCATTACGCCTCAGAAGGAGGACCTTAGCTGTTAGTTTCTTGAAAGGGTGCTTTTGCATGCTTTGACCAGGTGATGCGACCCAACAATCCTGGTGTTGCTTTGAGGACCATCTGTCTATTGTTGTTTTCATCGCCTATTTTAATAGTCCAAGGACCTTTCTAGATGAACCAGCTCTTGCTAATTTATCTGCTTTTTTATTGTCTTCTATTCACGTGTGTCTAGGAATCAAGAGGAGTTTTATCCTTTTCTTGCTAAAACTTCTAAAAATAAGTAAATTGAAAGGAACTGCTTCGAGCTATATTATGCCAAAAATAAGCAAATTGTATATTTTTTTACAAAAGGGACATGTTTCAAAAAATATTTATAAAATCTATGTTTCCATTTAACTTTAAAATAAAAGCAAATTTAAGCACACGGTAGTGCGCTAGGCAAAATTCCAGCCTGGCGTACGCAGTGTGTATATTACCTCAAACGTTTCAGCGTGTTTTATCTCCTATCATAACTTTGTTATCATTTTACATAAAAGTATAGAAAATACGTGAATTCACATAAGTATTCTAACTATCTGTAAAAAAATTATAAAGTTATGTTAAGTATTTTCTGAGATATTTGATTTTGAAAGTTACCCATTTTACTGCTAATTAACAGACTAACTCATTAACTCAGCGAAATTTATCATATGGCACTTAGCGAGGGATAGGAAACTTTAAATTTGGTATGTAAGTAAGCTTTAGGATACAAGCAAAACTACACATTTTTCTGTCCACTATTTTATCCTAAATAAATTACATGCCCTAGAATACGTAACTAAAAACCTACCAATTACGTGTGTTAAATTAAAAGTTTAATTATGTTGGTAGAACCAAGTCTCATTCCTAGTAATGAAACGACCCACAAAAGTATTTTTATTTTTTCTAAAATGCTTCAAATATGCTACAAAAGTTGTTTTTTTTTCAATTGTTAGCGAATGCGGCATCCGTTGTGCACAACGCTTTCTAATCTCTAAGACAACTTATCTTAGGTTTCATGTCCCTCAAAATGAGCAATGTTTGGACCTAAATATTAAAATAAACAAGTTTCCTTTGCTAAAATGCTAAAAGCATTTGAATTAATAAACTGGAACGCTTCTAGCATTTTAGCAAAGGAAACTTGTTCAAAAAAAACGTAAAATGAAGGAAAATGCATTTATTTTATTAAATAAAGGTAAATGTGTAACATCAATAATATGTTAAATAATACATGGTTACATATGCTTGATGCTGAAGAAACTTCAAGTAAACTCAAAATTAATTTACACACAACCCTTTTCTGTCTTTTTAAATTTATAAATACTTAAACCAGTCAAGTCAATTTATGACAAAACGTCATAAATATTAAAAAGCATTTGAAATTTCCTTAATTTTTAAACCAAAATAACTTAAAAATTGGGTTTTAATTTATATATATTTTTTTATTTAAGTTGACCTTAAGAGCGGTGGCCGCTCACACATCCAAAAAATAGGAAATTTAATTTCCATTTATATTTTGCGTATCGGAGATTTCATCTGCTCCAAGTAGCTGGTGGTTATTGCAGTCATTTTTACTGCAAACAATGCAAGCTGGTAAGCAATGAAGGCTTCTTTTTCTGCAGCTGATGCTGAACTGGATCCCGTTTTGCAGGAGCAAAATATGATTTTTAAGACGTTTTCAGGTTCTGCAGGTTGCGTCATTTTTTCCCTTTTTAAATAATCGTCTTTTTACCAACACCATTTTTTGGAGGGTTTAGACAATTAATTTTCCGTTGTTGGACTTGTAAGTAGACTTTTTTAAGGATGTTGTTTTGCAGCATCCTCTGTCGGAGGTAGTAAAGTTGTACACTTTTATCTTGAAGCTAATGCTATAAAACGTTCGATCGGATTTTATTCAGGTTTTTGGCAGTTTTAGCACCATACATTGTAAGTATACAACTTATACCTTTATCAAAAAATACTTTATCACTTTTATTTTAAACCAAGAAAGTTTTAGCTGCTACAAGTAAGTTATAATTTTTATTAAAGATTTAAATAAAATTAGTATTACCTTTATTATAAAAGGTGGAGGTAGTATCGCATCCAGTGAAATCATGAATAAATAAAAGATGCTCTTTTTTATTATTTCCCTATTTACTCAATATAGTTTTTATGGAATAAACATAATAAGGCATTGTTTTTTAGTGGTTTAAAAATCATTTATTTATAATCAGGTGCTAAGAGTCCAGGAATGGAAAATTAAATCTCGACTCCCTCCTAAAAAATGGGGCTGGTAAAAAGATGATTATTGAAAGCCAGTAAAAATAACGCAACCAGCAGCATCTACAAACATCTTAAAACTTATATGTTGCTCCTTAAAATCAAGATGTGATTCAGCATCAGCTGGAAAAAAATTGGCCTTCATTGCTCACCGGCTTGCATTGTTTGCAGTGGAAGTGACTGCGATAACCACCCACCAGAAAATAGAATCTCCGATAAGCATTATAAAAACTAAAATTTCCCATTGTATATATAAGTAAAGAAAAAAAACATATTTAATAAAATATTTCAAAAATTCTGATGAATAACTTTTCATGAAATTTTGATTACTTAAAAATTATCATATTTTTTTAAATATCTAATATAGAATGATATGTTTTTTAGAGTTAGTTCTTTAAATTCAAAATAAGTATATACATTTCTAATTTTGTTATGTATATTCATTTTATGTCACTATTATATAAAAAAATCTTATAAGCAATTATTACAGTCCGGAAGTTGGAGTAAAATTTCTGCTTTCAAAAATCGAAGTTCAAGATATCTTGGAAACAATAAAAAAATACAAGAAATTATTATAACACTATTTTTATAAAAAAAAATAATTATCAACAAAAAAGAGTCTGCGTAAAAAATAACCAAAATAATATTTAAAAAGTTCCAGCGATTAAAAAAAGTCCACTTATATATCATAAATATTGTTTAAACACTATAAATACTTGTTTGCCTTCCTTAGGATGTTTCTAATTTTGAATAATATAAAAATATATAAAAAAAATAAAAAAATATATCAAAATCGACTGTTCTTAATGACTTCCAAATGACTGTTTTATGTGTAATCATTGACGCTACTATTATAACTGAAGGTGAAGACTATATACATTTTTAAGTCTTTCATAAAAGTCTCTACTCGTACTTTAAATAGCAATAAATATGTATACAATTGAGTTAATTGATCTTCATATAAAACCTTACACGTATTTTTGAAAAGTACTATTATTTTTAGAAAAACAAAACGACGATCCTAATAGCAGTTATACATAATTGAATTTAATTATTATTTTTAAAATTAATTAGAATTAGAAATCTAATAAGAGAGAATCTAATTTCTGTAATAGATATTTGGTAAAAATATTGGCCAATTATTTTTATGCTTCAAAAATAATTATGTTTTAAAGTTTTTGCCTTTTTTTCATAAGTTACTCAAGTATTCACATCCGCATTGTAGCCCAAAAAAATAACATACACGTGTTTATACTTTTTAAAAACTGATCATCTTTGTTAACGCGGTCACACGTCATAATCACAAGGTAACAAAATGAAAAATTAAGCTATCAGTCAAATTTAGGACGGTACATTACAACGATTCCGTCCTATCAACAAAATCAGCCGAAGAAATTAATTTAAGTTTAGGTGAGTTGCGAGAACATTATAGTACCCACTGGGTACAAGGTATTGAAACAGTTATGATGATTTTAATATATTAGCATGTTCAGCTTTTAACTTATCATTTGTAATTTATTAGATTAAAGTTTAAATACAGGATGTTTCAAAAGCACTTCGCATTAATTGGCCGAACAAAGAGTGACCGCAAAAACTGCCTGTTTATTCACAATTCGCAGAGAGGTGCGGAAAAGACATCCTTAGACATATGTATTTTATTAAGTTACTCGTAAAAAATTAGGATGAGCATCCTTTTTCCTTTTTTGCAAATTTTTAAAAATCACCCTTATTTAGGGGTTGGAAAGTCGCAAAATCTTTACGAAATAGCGAAATTACGAAAATAGCAGTGGTATTAAAAGTTATTCTTACTGCGATTTTTGTTTCGAATGGACCTTGGAAAAATAAAATAATACATTTCTATTCCTGAGAAGGTTACCTAAGGGTGGAACCAACCTTATTAATAGGAAAAATTGAATACATTGCTAGCTTTTTCAAAAAAACAGTCAGTTTTGTATTTTTTTGATCCAAGTATATAAAGCAGGTGTACCTAGATTTTTTAAGTTCACTTTTAACCAAAACCACCCTGCAAATATTTATCCCCTAAAATGTAGAAAATCATATACAACTTACAAAGGTGAAAAAATATTTAGATGTTTTAGGATATTTCAAATATAATATTAATATAAAACCAACGTTTAGAGTAAGTTTTGATAATAAACCACCTCTAAAATTAGAGTAAAGACACACTTATTATGAAGAAAATTAAATAAAATGTTAGCTTATACAAAAAGCATTTTGGCTTCATATTTTTCATCCCAAGTGTATAAAACAGGCCTTCTTAGATTTTTCGAGTTTATTTCTCCCTCCAAAGGGGTAATTTCATTCCCTAAAATGTATAAAATCAAATAAAACTTTTAAAATTATAAAATAAAATATTTAGGTGTTTTAGGATATCTCAAATAAGGTAACTGTACCCAATATGGCCTGGTACCCAATATGGCCTAAACGCTTAAATTTGACTAGTTTACCCAACTGTTGATAGATACCGCCAGTAAAGTACGTACAACATCTGGACAACTCCCGATGCAGTTCGAAAAAGGTTTTAGTATTCTGTTGTCATCTGTGAGAGTGTATTGTGTGCCGCAGCTACATCACGTTTCTCGTGTCTAATTTTTTGCAAGTAGGTATAGGTATTTTTTTACAAATTGTATTTATCTTAACAAATTCTTATTGTGTTCCCAGTTAGTTTATTTGATGTGCTTTTTAACCATATAAATATGATTGGTTTTGTAATTGACATTTCTGCGAATATTAACAAAAAATTAAGTCTTGGTATAGTGAACCCTATATGGCCTATGTAGGCCATATTGGGTATATGTTATTTTTTGATTCATATTTTCATTTTTTCTTTTAATTTTTAGGGATGAGTTCAAAAGTTCTAAAAAAGAGGGGCAACTGGTGCCAGGAAGACCTTGCAAGAGCCGTTGAAGCTGTTACTACAAAACAAATGTCCGACTACAAGGCAGCAAAGACTTTTCGAGTTCCACGTCGAACTCTTCGCAGGTATGTCGAATTAGGTTCGGCTGTTAAGGCTAAGTTAGGACGAAAATTTGCTCTTTCTGATCAGCAAAATTCTGAGCTCTGTACTCGAATTGTGAGATTGGCACAAATCGGCTACCCACTAACCACAAAAATATTGAGATTGTGCGTGTACAAATACTGCAAACAAAATAATTTTAAGCACCAATTTTCGGACATAAAACAAGTAGCAAGTCATAAATGGGCACGGAGCTTCTTGAAGGCAAACCCAATGATTTCGATAACGAAATCTCAAAATCTAAATCCTGCGAGAGCGCAGAAGTTGAACAAATTTATTGTTGACGATCACTTTACCAAGGTTAGACAGGTGTTTGAACAAAACGAAATTTTTGGAAAGCCTAAACGGCTCTTCAACATGGATGAGAAGGGTTGAAGGCTAAATTTACATAAGGAGCCCAAAGTGTTAGCGAAAAAAGGAGCCCGCAGAGTCCATATTATAGGAAATGAGCATGGAGAAAATGTCACAATAGTTTCATGTGCAAATGCGTTGGGCTTTGCAATTCCCCCGATGATCCTTTTTAAGGGCAAAAGAATGAAGCAAGAATTTTCGGATGATCTACCACCCGGTTCAGTTTGTCGAATGACCGAGAAAGGCTCTATGACATCAAAATGTTTTGTCGATTGGTTGCACCATTTTGGAAAGTTCAAACTTCCTGGGCGTTGCGTCCTTGTTTTTATGGGGCTAAAAGTCACTTAGACTATGAAATTGTAGAAACTGCTGATCAGTATAACGTGGTATTGTACTGCCTTCCAAGTAACACTACACACGAGTTACAACCACTGGATAAGGCAGTATTTAGGTCATTCGAGTACCACTGGGACCAACAACTTATGCTCTATTGGCACAATCATGGTGATAGAACATTAACTAAGCAACGTTTTGGAAAAGTTTTCAGTTCAGTGTGGGATCAGTCAATGACACCATCAAACATAAAGTCCGGATTTAAGGCTACAGGTTTATTCCCATATGATACTGGTGCAATTCCTAAAGAAGCCTTTTTACCCAGTACAGCAACCAATATAACGGTGTCGGAACCAGCAGAACCTCAAGCAACATCAACCCCGACGATTTCTTTACGCTCTGACGCAACTTCTCCACAACCTGGACCTTCTGGTTTATCAAGTAGCAATCATATTGGAGCGTCTGTCCTGTCTACGGACGACGATTCTTCAAATTCATCAAATGAGCCTGAGAATACCGAATTAAATACCAGGTTTTCCGATTTGTTGCCGCCCCCTGAGAAACGAACACCAAAGATTATAAAAAGGCAAAAGGCTATAAATAGCCGGGCAGTTGTACTAAAAAGACATTATTTTCTAACGAAAACCAACAAAAAAAATAAAAAGATCGTGGGTCTTGACAAACTAATGAAACCAACATTGAAGACTCTTAAACTAGAAATTAAAGCGAAATCCTCTAAGCCCAAAAATGAGTCATGGTATTGTCCTGTTTGCAAAAGGGATGAAGTGAAAGATATGCGCTTATGCCTGGTTTGTTCAACATACGTCCATGAAGAATGTCGGTCTGACAAAAAATGATAAAGAAAAATTTATTTGTCCTTTGTGCGATAAAGTATAATAAATAAATTTGTTTGAAGTTGACATTTATACTTATTATTAATATATAAATACCACAAGCCATATTGGGTACATATAGTACCAATATGGCCTTACGTCACTTTTTAAAATTTTTTGTTTAATCTGGCGCTTTTTTTTTAATTCTTTAAAATTGTAAATAATGTATGCCCATTAAACTGTTTATTAAAATTTCTAGTTTAGGCACGGATTAGTTTCATTTCAGCAATAATGAAAAAATAAATTGCTTAGGTAGGCCATATAGGGTACAGTTACCTTATAATATGAAAATAAACACATGTTGATTCTAATTTATATTATAAGGGGCAAAATAAAGTCAAAAAATCTAAGATCCGTTTTATACCCTTGGATTAAAAATGCGAAGCTAAAACTTTTTTTCAAACAACTTACATTTATTTTAATTTTCCTCATAAGAAGGCTGGTGGCACCCTTAATTTTATGCGTTTGCTTTTGATAGAAACTTACTCTAAACGTTAGTTTTATGTTCATATATTATTTAAGATGTACTAAAACATTTAATTTTTTTTTACAATTTTAAAATTTTTATATGATTTTCTAAATTTTAGGGAATAAATGTACCCCCTTGTAGGGGTGGTTTGTGTAAAAGTGAACTCAAAAAGTCTAAGAATGGAGGTTTTATACACTTGGATTAAAAAATACGACGCTAAAACTTTTTTTGAATGAGCTAAAATTTTATTTAATTTTCCTGATAAAGTTGGTGTCGTTACCCCTAATTTTAGGGGTGGTTTATTATCAAAACTCTTTCTGAACGGTGGTTTTATATTAATTAACATCATATTCAAGATATCCTAAAACATATATATTTTTTTGTTTACAATTTGAAGTTGTATATGATTTTCTACATTTTAGGGGATAAATATATTAGTAATGTAACGAATATTTTTGCATTCGCATTCGCAAAATTTCTGCGAATGTTTTGCGAATATGAATATCAGAAAAAAATAATTTGAAAATAATAAAATCAAAATCCATTCATTTTACATTTTTTATTACAAGAAAGAGTAACTTCACCTAGTAATCACATTATCAATCTTCACTTTATCATTTGCTATTATTTATTTATTTACTTTACTTTGGGCAAGGAAGCAATGTAAATAAACAAAAACAAATTTTATGAAATTTTTATCAGTTTTTGGCGCCAAATTTGAACAAAAACTCAATATTTTGCATTCGCATTCGCTAATGTTTAAAAAATGACATAGGTTACATCACTAGAATATACCCTCTTTCAGGGTTGGTTTTGGTTAAAAGTGAACTCGAAAAATCTAGGTACACCTGCTTTATATACAGTAAGGCCTCGTCAACCGCGGATTTCTTAACCGCGGTTTTGATTATCCGCAGTTTCGCCTTGAGAAATCTCCTACTACTAATGGTCTTTGTTATGCCAAACAGTACTGCCAACCTTATGAAAGTTTAGTGTATACAGGGAAAAAA
>JAHBCN010010978.1:0-30073 GCA_019359885.1 Listronotus oregonensis | reverse complement strand
AGTTAAGATCGTCACCGTGCAGCTAAAAATTCCTTTGTTGAATTTTTTAAAACCAGTCAAGTAAAAAAAAATTTTTTTTTACAATTGTTCAGATTTTCTTTCAAATTCTGATCTTTTTCTTGTAAAAACTCCAACACAGATTTACCCAAAAATGAGTATACGAAAATTTACAATTTTTGGCACTACCCCCAATTTTCTGACACCATGCAGGACAAACTACCTACCTTAAATAGTAAAATATCAGGAACATGTTTGGACTTGAAATTTTGATCATGAATTCGTTCGTGTTAAATCCAAGGAAGTTTAAAGGTGTATGGAAGCCCAATACTGGGGGAAACAAAATTCCCCAGGCGTGCAGGGCAGCCGGAAGGGGGGGTTGGGCCCCCCGCGGATTTGGGGTAAAAGAATATTGGGTCAGAGCCGGACTTCCATGGTTTTTTTGTTACTATCTATGTTGACATCATCAAATGTCAAATTCAAGCATTCACTTTTTTTATTTTTTGCACAAAATTGTTGGTTATTAAACGATACTATCATAGAACTTTAAAAAATTATTTTTAATATTGGATTTTATATCATCGATATAATATGGAAAGAATAGATGGCGCCACTTTACAGTCTTCTATTTAAATGGTAGTTTTTTTGGGAGTTTTGTATTTTTACCAAAAATCTTAGTAAATAAATAAAAACACTTTTTTTTAAAAAATAAATTTCAAACATTGTATGATAGTTTCATGTACTTATCACCAATTTTGTGATAAAAAAGGGGGCAAGATAGTGTAAATGAGTTTAATCTTACCTTTTTAGATTGGGGTTTTTTAATTTTAAAAAAGTGAAAATTTTTATAACTACTTTTTAGGATATACTTTTCACTAATAACAAACATTCATGAGACAGAATAACAGAGGTTAATAATGTTTAGTAACCTTTGGTACCTGGTATCCACCCATCCTTAAAATTTTTCTTTTCGAGCTTAAAAAATTGATAATGTAAGAATAGGAAACAAAAAAAACCAAATTTTTTCTTTAAAAAATCAGAAGAAGAAAAAAAGGAATTTTAAAAAAAATTGTACTTTTTATTTAATTAGAGGGACCTGTATATTTTAAAAAATTTGGGCCTGGACTGTCCAGTAATTAACAATTTTGATGAAAAAATACCAAATTTTAAACCTTTTTTTTTTTTTAAAATCTACAGAAATACACAAACATTGTGGAAATCATCTAAAAAATGGTTAAGATTGCCTTACTTTTCTCACTGCTATTTCCTATTAAATTTTCATTTTCTAAAAAATTCATAATTGATATATTATTATTTATTTGGTTACCTAACGTTACTCTCATAAGAAGCACCTAATTAAAATATAAAAAATACTTACCTAAAAAAAAAAAAATGCCGGGTTTTTTACCTTAGATTTGCAGATAAAACCAACAACCTCTATCATTTTTTACATATTAAAAAGTAAAAAAAAAAAACCAAATTATACCCCTTTAATAAACACAATCACTAAAATAAAAAGGGTTTTTTTATCCCCAAAAACCTGCAAAAAAAATATAATCACAAAAGCAAAACAATCAAAAATAATCCCTCTCATAAAGTAAAGTGCCTAACACTGATTTATCAGTGTTTTTAATAAAACATTAAATTTTTTCTGGTTTTTTTGCGAAAAGGGGGGGGAACTCTGCAGTTATTTTCATGGGCGGGTTTTTTTATCAATGGGCAAGATTGGGTTTCCCTCACCAAACCCTTTTGGTTTAAAAATCGGGGTTGAAGAAATTAAACCGGCTAAAAGGGGCCGAAAAATTTCTAAAAATCCCCAAACCCGGTTTTTATTTTGTAAATATTTTTTCAAAAGTTTTTCAAAATTTAATTTTTAAAAAACATAAACAAAAAAAAAGTACAACTTTTGAAAAAATAAAACTTTTAAATTTTTGGGGTGGTTTTTTCCCCCAAAAAACGGTTTTTTTTAAAAAGAATGCCCCGGGGTATTTCGCCCGGGAATTTGGCTAAAACCGCGGTTAAAAGGTGTTTCCCCAAAAAAAACCCTCCCCGGGCAAAAACTTTTTGTCAAAGAAAAATTTAAAAAACGTTTATTACTTTTTGGGTAGTTTTATTGGGTTTTTTTTCAAAAACGGCTTCAAAATATTATATGAAAAAAAAGATATTTTTAATATCTATTTTTAAAAAAGCAGCAAATTACAATAAAGGAAAAAAATTAAAAAAAAAAATTACAGGTAAAATATTTTGGTAAAAAAAAACCCTTTTAAAAAAAAAAATTATAATATTACTAATTTTAAAAATGTTCTATATCCCCCCCTTTTATTTTAAAAACCAGGATCTATAACCCCCCTTAAAACCTTTTTTCAAGTTTCCCCGATATTTTTGGGGGGTTCTTGGTTAAGACTTTTAATTTTCATTCACAATTGTTTTTTAATTTCCCTTTTTGTTTATTTTCCCCTTTTTTTGGAAAACGACATTCTTCAAAACCCCCAAAAAGAAAAGTCCCCAAAATTGTAATATCTGGACAAAAAAGGTGGCCATCTAATAGTGCAAAAACCCCCAATCCACAAAATTGTATGGGGGGTTGAGATACTGCAAACCCCCAAACGAAAGCATGGGGCGGCCCCCCGTCTTTTTGGGAAAAATTATCTTGCGATACGCGATACGTTTCGACGGCAATTCTTTTTTAAAAGTCCTCAATATCGTTTTCAAGAAGAATGAGATATCTTCCTCCAGTTAAGGATCCCTCATAGAAAATTGGCCCGAAAAATTTTTTTTTAAAACACACCACCCCCGACATGAAGAAATTTGGTATTTAATCTTTAAAAAAATTTTTTTAATTTTGTCTTCCCCATTGCGTTTTTTCGCCCCGGTTTTAAAATTTCCCCCATGTAGTGAACGTAGCTTCATCCGTCCAAAGAATCTTTTTAAAAAGGGGGAGGATCGTTATCTTGTTCATGGATTAAAAAAATTTGGGAAACAAATTGAAAGCGAAGTTCCTTTTTTTTACGTATTAAAATGGAAGAACGTGATATGGAAGATACTTAAAATATTTCAGTGTTCCCAACCTCGCATAGGTTCTTTTTTTTCTTCAGGGGGCCTACCCCCAAATCCCTAACTGCGTCAGTAATTGACTTTTGGGGGAAAAGTAAAATAATTTAAAAAAACTCGATCCTTTTTTTTTTTCTTTTGGGTTTTTTTCTAATAAAATTTTAAAAAAATTTTTTTTCTTCGAATAAGACCTTCAGTTTTAAAAAAGTTTTTACTGAAAATATTTCTGTGGGGAAAATTTTCAACATATTTTGTTGTGTTTCCCGGGGGTTTTCTCCACATTTATAAAAGAGAGTTATAATTAAACCGTTCTTCGTGAAAACCCCCATTATACAACTATTTAAAAAATAATAAACTTTTTGAAATTCTTGACTTTGACAAATAAAACGCCTGTGACCTGTGTCCCCGGTTTTTTTAGGTAAAACTACCCCATATCCCCGGTTTTTTGACAATTGCGGGAAAACTCGGGAAAAAAAACCAAAAAAAACCCTTTTTATAGGGAAATTTCCCCGTGAAAAATCTCTATCTATTGGTATAAAAATATAGGGGGATTCATAAAAAAAATACGCCCCCTCGTGCTGTAAATTTTTTTTTTTTTCCCCAAAAATTTTTTTTTTGATTAGATTATAATTTTTTCTAAAAAAAATTTTTACAAAAAGGCTATATTCGTAAAACGTACAGGGGGAATTTTAAAAAAAAACGCCCTGTTTTTTTTTAAAAAAAATAACCCCCTACTAAGAACTGTTATTTTAATGTATTAAATTTTTTTTTTTTTTCACAAAAAGTTGCTCAAATTACAATGTCGGTGTGATCCTGGAAAAAAAGAAATTAAAAAAAAGATTGGGGTTATCAAAAAAATTTTAAAATTGGCCAAAAAAAAATATAAGAGTATAACCCCAAAAAAAAAATTTGCGTAAAAACAGAGTGTTGAAAAGCAAAACGTTTTAATAAGCCAGTTTTGAAAAATGTCAGTTTTTATGTCAAAATTTGCCTTTTTTTAACGGATATTTTATTTCTATTGTAATTTAGTTTTATATTCGATGAAAAAATTGTAGGTAATTAATTTGTTGTGTTGTAATGATTTTGTTTTTGTTGGGTAATTTATGTATGTATAAAAAATATTATTTCACAATTCATACTTAAAAACCCCAAAATTTTGTCAATGAGGGATCGTTTTGGTTTTAGAGTGCCCCGGGTTGTAGGGGTCAGGGGAATCAATTCCAGTGGCGTATGCATTTTAGAAAATAAATGAAAAAATTTTTGTCAAAAGGGAAAAAATTTTTTAAAGTTCCCCTATCTCTGCAGCATTCAAAGGGGTTTTTGTTCTGGATTTCGTTCCCGAACCCCCGGGGGAAAATTTTTTTAACCCCTTATTCATTTTTTTTAAGTTAACTTTTTTTTTTTTAGGGGGAAAAAATATTTAAAAAAGGTTGGTTAAATTCATAATTTACAGAATTAAAAGCACTTAACAACGCTAAATCTTTATATACAATTATATAAAAATAAATAAGATAAACTATTATAAAATTGGCACAAAACAATATCTATATACTACAATTATTAGAAATTTATAATATTTAGAAAATACCCTGTATAGCAATTAAAATTTAAACTTACAAAATCTGTCCATAATCAATAATAAAAAAATAAAAAACAACAGAAAAAAAAACCCTGTCGATACGCTTATTTTCAAGTCTCTTCAAGTTGTAAACAAGGAATTTTTTGGCCTTTTTTATTTTTTTCTCGATAACAATGATTTCAATACATATTGGCGTGCTATTTTAAGTGCGATCGCTGGCTGGTGATATATTTTTGGGGTTATGACAACTTGGCGATAAAACTTTTGGTAGGTTCACTGTTATTTGAGCGGAAAAAATCATGGGAAAAATCTTTTTTCTAGTGTTAAATTTTTTTTCACCCCGCTTCGTGAGTTGGGTGGCCGGTATTAAATGAGTAAATGACGAAATTTTGGACTTTAGGTATAAGTTAATTTATTTTGATATCTTTTTTTTTTTAATTTCTTGATATATTTTTTTTTAATTTTATCTTCTGCGTACGCTCATTTAAAATTTCCCTTTTCACCCGTCAAAAAAATTTAAATTACTCTTTTTTAAAACATGACAAGTGTAAACTGTTTTTGGGGCAGCACCGTTCGCGTTTGATTTTTTTTTGGACAGATTTTTTTTATCAAACTGCAGCGGATCAAAAAAGAAAATTTAAAAAATGTTTTAATAAGATGGCGGGGCCTTTAAATACAATAAAGCGGCTTTGGCGATTTATTATGATTATACCTAACTAATCGGCTGTCGCTTATCTTAGCCCAAGCGATGGCGCATAAATTACGTACATTTCGGCCCGAAGCTGACCCGACCTGCTTTTATTCGCCTATCTCGGTTAGTTTGGCTGTGACCAGTTTCAATAAGAAAGAATTTTAGAAAAGTGTCTATTTTTGAGGTAAGGTCCGAGTGGGGCCTTATATCTTATAAGCTAGGAGGTTCTGACAAAATTTGAATTGGTGATCAGCGCCCCAAAAACCCTTCTATACTAAACTCCAATAAAATCAGCCGGGGGGCCTAATAAGTAAAACATTACCGAATAAAAAAGGGGTATAAGTATTAAAAAAGGTTTTTTAAATCTCCCTTTTTTTTTTAAAACGTACAATAGGAATCTGCAGCTTTTTTTTTTGCAGGGTATTTTTTATAGGTTATAAAAAAAATAAAACATTGACGTTCATTTTTTTGGGAAAATTTTTGGTGATAATGTTTAAAAATTTTTTACCTTGTCACTAGGGTTGCCAGGTGTCCGGGGTTTAGAAGGATGTCCTGGTTTAAAGGGTTTTTAAATTTTGCGTCCTTCGAACACCTTTGGAAGGACCGGAAGGGGGGCCTTTTTCCCGGATTTCTTAAATGCCTAAATTTCCCCAAATTTTTTCTAAGCTTTGTAACAACACGGCGCCATCTTTTTTTTTAAAGAAAACAACTCCGTTATAAACAGATCGTTTTAGTTAGGGTTTTTGGAAGCCGCGGGCGCTTTCTTCCACACTGCCGGGGAAATTCTTTATTTTAAAAAAAATTTTTTTAGCATTTTTTTAATTGTTATTTTGTTAGAAAAAACTTAACTTTTTTTTTATTTTTTACATAAAATAAATTCTGTTTTAAAAATTTTTAAAAAAAAGTCCTTTTTTTTTTTTGTCTGTCCTTCCTTTTTTTTTAAATGGTGTTCTGCGATTTGCAGATTTAAACCTGGCAACCCTACTTGTCACTAATAAATAAGAATGCCGCGTCAGCTATCTGAGATTAAAAAGACTCAGATAGTGTGCAAGATCGAAGAAGAATAGTAAATTTGTGCGATAGCAGAGTTATAGGTTCCATAAAAAATAAAATTTTTTTTAATTTAAAAAATTTCCCCAGCAAGAAAATTAGGTATAAAGAAGAATTGGTTCCGGTCGTCCCAAACTTTTCACCCTTGGACAAGATGCTGCTTTGTTGGGTTACTTAGGGGAAAATCCATTTGAAACAGTAAAAAAGCCCTAAATAATACAGGATTTTTGGGGAAAAACCCCAAACCCGGGAAAAAGGGAAACCAATATTTTAAACAAAAAAAGGGGTCCAGCTGAAAAAAAAAGTTACTAACCGAATAACGGCTGATTGTATCGGCGATTGAGATACTACACAAAATTGACGAACAGCATGGGGCAGCGCCCCCGTCTTGTTGCCAAATTATTTTGGATACGTTTCTGGGGGCAATTCTTCTAAAATTTCCTGAAAATTTTTTTCCCGGGAAAATGAGATATCTTTCCCCAAAACCCCCCAAAAAATTTTTGGGAAAATTTTTTGTTAAGCACACCACACCAGACATGAAGAGAAGACCTAAATACTTTTAAAATTTCCTGGGATTTTGTCTTGCCCATGTGCGTATTGTGTCGGGGTTAAAAAAATTTCCCCATGTAGTAACGTAGCTTCATCCCCCCCAAAAATCGTTTAAAACAGGGTAGGATCGTTATCTTGTTCATGGATTAAAATTTGGGAAACAAATTGAAAGCGAAGTTCCTTTTTTTTAGTATTAAATGTTGCACTGGAAGAACGTGATATGGAAGATATTTTAAAAATTTCAGTGTTCCCCGAACCGTCGCTTAGATTACTCTTCTTCTTGCTGGGCCATACCTCAAGTCCCTAACTGCGTCAGTAATTGACTTGATGTGATACAAAGTAAAATAATTTACAATAGTTCGATCCCCCTTTCTTTTTTCATTGTAGTTTTCTTTCTAATATGTAACGATTTTTTTTTTCCCCAATAAGACCTTCAGTTTTAAAATCGTTTTTATGATATATTTCGGTGGAAATTTGCAACATATCTTCGTTGTTTTTCCGGCGTTTTCTCCATATTTATAATAGAAGTTGTAATTTAAGTCGTTTTTCTGATGAAAACCAAAATTAAAAACCTACTAAAATAAAAAGCTTTTAAAAAAACCCTTGACTTTGACAAATAAGCACCTGTGGCTGCCGGTTTTTTTTCCGGTTGAAACGACCTTGGCCCCGGCCCCAACATAAAATTTTTTTTTTTTTAGTTGAGCAACAGTTTAGTCAGTTGCGTGTTTGTGCGATTTTTTGACGATCAAACATTTTTAGTCGCCGAAGGTGCGCATACAATCAATTCAGTCGCTATCGATTTATGTACTTGTTTGAATAGCCGCTGGACGGCTGTTTGGTTGAGCGTGCGATTAAAATGGCAAACTATTGAACCGTCGCGATTTTTTCGCGACTTATTAAAAAAAGGCGATCGATGTGGTTTTACGACTACTACAACTATCAAATTTTAAATTTTTCCCCTTTTTTTACGTTTCCATATTTTTTTAACGTGCGACTAAACAGTTGCTCGACAAGGGGGGGTTGCATGTATCATGAAGTTTTTAGACAATTGGAGCAGAACCGCGGGAAAATTTTAAAACCCCAACCCATACCCTCCAATTCCTTGAAAAAAATTTTTGATATAAAAAAATACGGGGTATTCCATTTAAAGAATACTTCTGTAACTTTTTTGTTTTTTTTACAAATTTTTGCTGACTAGATTATTAAATTCTAGGGAAAAAAAGCACTAAATGGCTAAAATATTCGCTGGCACCAACACAACTGTGGGTTTTTAAAATTCTTTAATTTTCCTTTTTTAAAAAGCCTATTATAGAAAAATTTTAAAAGGGGGGAAAAACAAAATTTTTTATTTTTTTCTTCGAGACCCCTTTTCTTTGAAGTTTGGGGAAAATTAAAAAAGTACTTTAAGTCCCTCAAAAGATTGTTTTATGTTTTTTTCAAAATTAAATTATGCAAATCTTGAGGACCCTTTTAAACCAAAAAAATAGAGCTGCACCTTGGTAAAACCCTTTTAATTCCTTTTTTAAAAAAAAAAGTTACGGGAAAATGAAATTCTTTTAAAATTTACCTTGGACCCCTTTGGGCAACCTTTTTAAAATTAAAATTTTAAAAATGGATTTTATACCTTATTTACAAAATTTCAATTTCATTTTTAACTTTTTAGAGAATCTCTTTTTAGTGGAAAAGGGAACCAAAAAGCATTTATTTGTAATGTTTAAAGAGTTTGATAACGAATGAAGGTTTTAAAAATGCTGGGGGAAGTTTTTTTAACCTTTTTTAGACAGACTACATGCTGTTTTACAAAATATGGATGAGAATGTTTAAAAAGAATAAAATAGAAAATTTTTTTGGGAAAAAATATTTCGAACCTTCTGAAAACTCTTGTCATTTGTTCAGACCGAATTTTTTTTGAAATATTTAACCTAATTTAAAAAAATTTTTTTTATAAACATCTTAAAAAAGGAAAAAAAATTTTTAAACAAAAAAAAGAGCAAGCGATAGACATAAAAATATAATAAAAAAATTTAAACGAAATTTTTTTCCCTTTCTTATAAATATTTATTTTTTATTTTTCAGTTACCACATTAATTTAAATTCTTTTTAAAAAAATTTTTTTTTTTACAGGGATTTAAAAAAAACCCCCTTTTTTTTAAAAAAAGAATAACCCCGTATATTCAAACCCGACGCCAATTTTTTAAATTTTTTAAAAAACCCTTTTAAAAATCATTTTTTAGAACCCAAATTTTATACAAAAAAGAAAGGTTATGACTGTTTTTAATACTTGTGCGTAAATATAATTTTATGGCAAACTATAACGAAGTTAAGATGAGGAAAACCAAAAAAAATATTTCGTGTAATATAGACCTTTTTGCATCAGGTCGTAACATGGCCCGGAAACCCTCTCGCCCATATAGAATGACGTTTTTTTAAAAAACGGCACAAAAGCCATCTTCGAACAAACCAACCGAAATTTAAAATGTAAAAAGTGAGCCCCAAATTCAGGACACGTCCCCCTCGGCCCTCCCCGCCCCCAAAAATCAAAATAAAAAGGGTCAGCGGTTCCTGCAAAAACACGAAGAAAAAAAATTTTTATCCAATCGGGTCCAATTTAAGTAAATCCCACCAGAGCTGCAGAAATCATGTTTTAGATAAGATTGGAAAACTTTCACACGCTGAGTGGAAGTTATGAGGCCATAACTGCTTATTGAACGATTTTGAGAGTCTATAAATGTCGATTGGGGGACGGAAAAATGATACTTGTAAACTTTATGGGATGTACAGTGGGGGAAATTGGAAAAAAAGTTTTGGAAATTGGGGGGGGTTTTATAATTTTATCAAACACCCGCTAGTTATAAAGGTTATTATTTGTGCCAATTTGCAGGTAAACTCAACGAACAAACACTACTATACTTAAAATTAAAATTTTTGTCAATGACGCATGTCCTTTTAGAGTGCCCCGGGTTGTTGGGGTCAGGGGAATCAATTCCAGTGGCGTATGCATTTTGAAAAAAATGAAAAAATTTTTGTCAAAACTGAAAAATTTTTAAAGCAAAAGATTTTCACACATTTTCATCAACCCTTTAAATTTAACAAGCCTATATTATTTTGGTATTATTCGGATTAATGAAAAATGTAATTTTTTTTGTTTAAATTTTTTCCCATCCTATTTTGAGGTCATAGAACACAAATTTGAGTTTTTTTGGCGATTTTTTAACGTTTTTCCAAAAAAAATACATTTTTTACTTTAATTTTACCTTCTCTGATTTTATTTTGCTACATGAAAAAAATAATAAAATTTTAGTCTTAACATAAATTAAAAAAGCAGAACGATAGACAATCCAAGTTACACCGACTTGCCAATTCACCACCGATCTTGCAATTTCAATATTAAATACGATATTCACACGCATTGCTTCATCAAAAATATCCACTATATAAGGAACACGAAAGCCCTGAGATCATCAGCTTGTAGAATCCAACAACTATTTCGGGTCTTTCGTGTTCCATATTTAGGACCATATCGAGAATATTTTTGATCAAACATTGCAGGGTCGAGCGAAGCAAGGTTCGCATACCTTATAAAAATGTCATAAAGAAAATTCAGGTAAAAAGTTTTACCTACTTTTTATTAAAAATTAAGGTTTTTTCCATACTTTTTAAGAATTTTTTTTTTTAAATATTAAAATAGTATGAGTTTTTTAAATATGTTTTCGTGCAAATGACAAATTTAAAGGAATATGTCGTAAAATGGAATTAAACAATTCAATTATTATTTTTTTAAATACTATAAGAGGCGGCCAAAAAAAAGCTTCTGATTCATGTTTTAACAATCAAAAGTAAAAAGTGTGAAAATAGCGAAAAAATCGCATTTTCCAGTATCCGAATAATTACTAATATTGTTTTTTGCTTTTAAAACTCTGATACCGTACGCGAAAAAACTTTTGTTAAAGTTGCACATATCTCTGCACATCCAAAGTGGTTAGTTCTGGATTTCTTCCCGAATCCCATTGGTAAACATTTTTAACCATTATTCTATTATTATTCTTTTAACGTTAACTGAGTTTTTTTTTGTAGGCGGATAACTAGTTAAAGGTTGGTTAATATTTATAGTTTACAAAATTAAAAGCACTTAAAAACACTAAATCTTTATATACAATTATATACACTAAATAAGATAAACTATTATAAAATTGGCACAAAACAATATCTATATACTACAATTATTAGAAATTTATAATATTTAGAAAATACCCTGTATAGCAATTAAAATTTAAACTTACAAATTCTGTCCATAATCAATAATAACTAAATAAAATTATCGAACAGCACGAAAACCCTGTCGATACGCTTATTTTCAAGTCTCTTCAAGTTGTAAACTAAGGAATGTGTGTTGCCACTTTTATTGTCTTCTCGATAACAATGATTTCAATACATATTGGCGTGCTATTTTAAGTGCAATCGCTGGCTGGTGACTTATTCTTGCGAATTATGACAACGTGGCGATAAAACTTTTGGCCGGTTCACTGTTAATTGAGCGGAAAAGTATATCATAGGCTTAAAAATTATTTACTAGTGTTAGATTTTTATTCAGCCGCTTCGTCGGTTGGGTGGCTGGTATTAAATGAGTCACTGACAGAAATTTTGGACTTTGGGTATAGAAATCCAAACCTCGTGCTTTCTGAACGCAGCTATCTTCTGTCAGTACAGCAGCGACAAACGCCTGGACAATCAACTAATAAAAGCCATAATAAAAGGCGAATGCGCTGGTAGTACTATAAATTTTTATTTCTAAGTTTTTTTCCCCAAATTCCAACAAAAATAAGATTTTGCTGAAATACATTACTTAACAACTGATTATTTTAATAAATAAGCAGTTGTTAAGTAAGATTTAAGGAAAATTTATTTTTGTTAGGATTAGGGAAAATTTTAAACTTGAAAAAATAAAGCAAACAAAAAATGTTATTGTTAACAATATATTACAAATTAATTTGTTATAAATACAAATATTTTGAGAAAACCAGGAAAATCTTGGGACATTTGCCCTAAATTTTCAATAAACAACAACAAAAATTACATTCCAAAAATAACAGTAACAAATAAAACATAAAAATAAAACATGAAATTTCAGAATAAAGGAAAAATATTCTCTGATAACAACATAAATTCTTATACCTGAGATAACACAGGCAAAATAAAATATATTCTAAAAATTAACAATAAAACTTCTAAAACTATCACAGCCGGGGTTGGATGACATACTTCTAAAACTGTCACAGCCGGGGTTGGATGATCATGCTGAAAGGTTCCTATAAAACAAAGAAGCTAGGCAGTATTGCTTATTCAAAACAGACTAAAAATACATAAAATATGATATGGGAACTTTTAGCTATTAATTTAGGCAAAGACAGAAGCAGACAGCGGGCAAAAATATATAAAAAATTTAAATTAATGTGGTAACTGAAAAATAAACAAATATTTATAAGAAATGGTAAAAAATATTATTTTTAAAGTTAGGTTAAATATTTCATAAAATTACTGGTCTGAACAAATGAAAAGAGCTTGCAGTAAGGTTCGAAATATTGTTGCCTAAATAAATATTTAATTTTATTCTTGTAAACATTCTTATCCAAATATTTGTAAATATCAGCATGTAGTCTGTCTACAAGATTGACTAAAGCTTCACTAGCATATTTAAGCCTTCGTTCGTTATCAAACTCTTTAAACATTACAAATAAATGCTTGTCGGTTACCTCCACTAAAAAAAAAAATACTCTGACAAGTTAAACATAAAATTGAAATTTTGTAAATAAGGTATAAATTAACATTATTTAAAAAATTTTTAAAATTTTAGGGTTGTCCAATGGTTCGAGAGGTAAATTTTGAAAAGAATTGAAACATTTTCCCCTAACTGTGTTCTTTTTAAAAAGGAATTCATAAAGGGTGACCAAGGTAGCTCCATATTTTAAGCGAGAAGGATCCTCAAGATTTGCATAATTTAATTTTGAACAAGGGTCCTCACAAACATACATTTTTTCAACCTTGAGGGACCTAAAGACATTTAATTTTCCAAATTTCTAACGATAAGGGATCTCGAAGAAAAGAATGAAACTTTTTGTTCTTAAAATATGTGCTTACAATTTTTGGGTCCATTTTAAGAAGAAAACTTACTATGAACTTTATGTCCTAAACGTCTTAACTTTTGAGATACAGGGTGGAAAATTTTTTAAAAATAAATAATTTATTATTAATATCTGTAATACCACTTAAGATATTTTAATGAAATATGGCATACATGTTCTATGTATCAAGAAGCATTTTTTTGTGTACCACATTTTTTTTTATTTGCCAAAATAGGCAGGTCAAATTCTGTACGAACGCCACTGGTGGAAATAAAACAAAAAATGACTTATCTAGTAACCATTATATTAAAAAATATATAAATTACGCCTAGTGTTTTAAAAGTTATTTAAACAAAAACGGTTTCCAGGGGCGTTCGTTATGTACCTGTATCTCCGTAGGGGAGGGTCATGGGAACTTATATTATTTTTAGGTTTTCTATTAGATGCCGAGAGATTTCCTACATATTCTGGGACACCCTGTATAACTGTTAACAGGATTTTAGTAGCCCATTTTATTTTTATTCTTAAAACACCCTGTATTTTAATATTCTATGCCAAACTCGACCATTTCCCTCTAACAAAACATCATTGTTGAACGGGCCGGAATTCCCTTGACTAGTACCAATACGGGTCATTATACTTTTTCCTATTTTAGTTTAATTCGTGATGCAGTATTTTGAATGAACCACAAATTCAGCGCTGTTCCAAATAATATCGAATACGCTTTACTAAAATTTAAAATGTTTTCAATGCTTAAAAATATTATTTTTGTATAAGACTGTGCACAACATATGTAAACTTTCAAAAAATCAATATTCTTTTAACAAAACGATAAAAAATTTAGTTTTTTTTTTAATTTTTTGATACTTTGATTTAAATTACATTAGTTTTTAAAAAATATCGTAAGAACTGTTTTTAAGATTTTCCAAAATAAATCACGGCTCTCATACATGACAGATATCGACAATGTTAATTTTGCACAATTTAATTGTTAATATCTCGTTTTAAAGACGATAAAAAAATTACGTTTTTTTTTCAATTAGATAAAAATACACTTTTATTAACCCTATATTTCAATTTCATTTAATTTTTAAAAAAAGGCGTTTTAGGAGTAAACTACCTTAAGAATTGTATTAATATTGGTAAAAACATAAAAGATCATAAGTTATTATTAATTTTAGAAAAATAAAAAAATCGGAAATAGCAATAGAAAAATTTTAAAAATAATTTTTTCACTTGGTTTAAATTGAGTTTATACTCGAGTTAATTTGAGCTTTTAAATTTGAGTTTTAAACTATTTAAATATTAACATTTATTACCTACACCTCTTTTATCGGGTTTCCTTGTTTTACACCTCTATACGCGGGGGCGCAACTGCGGGCGATATGGCGCAGAGACGCCGGCGTCTCTCGGACGCCTATCGGCGTCGTCCTGTACGTCTGGGGCCTGCGGCCCCCTGGGGACATTTTTCATCCAGTGTCGGAGAAAAACCATCATCGAAATAATGTTACAATTTCAGTTTTTTTCGGTTTTGTTTTCATTTTTTTAAAATTTCCCCCCAATTTTATTTGAAAAATTTGACAAAAGATGTAAAAAATGTTTGCGGCGTTAAAACAAAAAATTAAAATTTTTAAAAATTAATTTATATTATATAAATAATATTATTATAATTTTATTTTATTTGTAAATTTTATAATTAAAAATAAAAATAATACATTATATTTTATTATTTTAAAGTTTATCCTTTATTATTTTTAAAAAGTCAAGTTTTTTAAAGAAATTAAAACAAAACTTTTTTAAGGGCCCATCGGGAAAAAAAGGTTTTTGCAAAAAAAAATTCATGGGGGGTTTTGTTAAATGGGAGAGGCAGTTAAAAAAAAAATTTGCAGTTTTAAAAAATAAAAATTTTTACTATTTTAAATTTAATTTGAATAAAGTATGTATTTAATGTTTACTATTAAAAATTTATGGGCTATTAACGGGTCATTAGTATAATATTATGGGGTCGCAGTTGGCGTGTAACGAAGACGAGGGGGAAAAAGGGAATTTACACTATTTTGAAGACCATAAAAAAAAATTTGTTGGTTTTTTCAAATAAATTAGTGACCGTTTCAATATTGTTGGAAATTTGACAAAATTATGTTTTTTGAAAATAAACAAAATAAATTTAAATTCCGTTTTTACTATAAATAAATTCAAAGTGTTTAAATCGATATTTTTTCAAATCTAAAGAAACCGAAAAGAAAAATCTAAATTGAAAATAAAGGGGGAAATTTCTTCAAAACGAACTTTAGATTTTAGTAGTTTTAAAAAACAAAAAACAATATAAATGCAGTATTTGACTTGTGCTAAATTTACTAAATTATTGTAAACGCACCAAGGGAAAGACTTTGTATTCTAAAAAATGATTTTGTACAAAAAAAATAAACTAGATTTTTTAATATTTTTTGAAATTAATTATTACCTAAAACTATTTATACGGATTCCTGTTTTCATTACGAACACGTTATGGCGCAAGACGTTCGGACGCGCTTACGAAAGAGATGTCAAAAGTACGCTTTGCGGCACGTATTTTTCGAACAAGGCACCAAATACATCATCAAATAATGTTATTTATTTTGATTTAAATTAATTAAATGTGTAGAGATTTCCCATCAGCGAAAAAATTATTGAAACTCTTACAAGTAAATATCGTCAGGACTTTTAAAATTTAATCATGTTAAATTACACGTAAGTTTAACAAAAAATGCATTATATCATATTTAACGATTGTCTGATTGTAGCAATCTAGTTTGTAAGCGTATTAAAATTTAAAACATAGATAATTTGAATCGCTAACCAATGTGGCGAGACACTGTTTATTGATCTTTTTTAAAAAGTTAAGTCAGTTTCATTATTAACGAACAGATTATTCTAGCATTGTAAATAAAAGGTATTTGAAAGCATAAATTTGGGATGTTCTGTTGATAAGAAACGATCACACAAATACTTTGCATCATAATAACAATAATTAATTTTTAAATTGTTAATACTTTATTTGCAATAGACAGTATATTAATGTTTACATATTTAAAATAACTTTAAAATAAACTATTTTTAATCATTTGTCCAATATTTATAGAAATTATGTAGCTTGAATGAGATAAGTGATACAAAAATGTAAATGCTAGACGGTTTTAACGGCAAGCAAAAACAATTGTTGTTTTTTTCATTTAAATTAATAAATAGTATATTTCCATCTGCATAATAATTATGTTATATATGTTAACTAATAATAATAATTCTTTTTTTGTTAAAGCTTATAAATAATAAATGTTATATATTAGACTAAAATCAGTTTAGTAAATCAACTAATTCACAGCCAGCCCATAGGGCGATTTTAGCCAATTAGTAATCGGCTACTCCACCATACAACCCAAAATGGCTGGAGTTCTCACAATATTAAAGAAAATGACAAACATATTACAAATATAACAATAAATAAAAATAAGATAATATAAGAGATTCAATAAATCTCAATTACACACACTTACACACACATATTCAAGAAACTAAAGAATAATATGCGGATGCCCAAAACTATTGTGATTGAAAAAGAGATAAAGAGATGCTCGGTATCTCCTCCTAAAAGCCTCAACACTTAAAGATTTAATATCGTTTGGTAATTTATTATAAATTATATATATTTACAAAATCGCAAAGTTAGATATCTTACTTACATCTAAGCTATGTTTGTGTCTTTAAATGAAGTTTTCTTGAGCGTAAGTCATTGACTTTAGACACATTTTACGTAGTAAAACACACCCTTAATATTATGTATCCGTAACTATCAACAACCCCTGTCTTAAAACAAAAGTAACAACGATTTTGGGGCGTCGTTTAATAATGTATTTTCTATTATTAAGTCTGCCGATTTAACCGTCTTTCTCGAGTTTCCGCCCCTTAAACTTGTCTTTTGAAAAGGGTGATCGGCCGCGCTTCAAAAACTCGCTTTTTAAACAGAGGCGTTACTCTTGATCTATTTTATATGTATATTTATGTTATTTTTAAGAAATTTAAAAACCTGTCTATGAATTTTTAGGGTTGCATAACGCGAAAGGAAGAACAGAACCCTCATGTTCTCCAGTTTTATTTTTTTACTGTTTTGTTCTTGCGGGAAAATTTTATACATTCAGTACGTGCAAAAACGACGTCTGCCCTCCCACTCCGTCTCGTCACATCACATCACGATCCCTGTCTTACGTCACACAAGCGGGTCGTTCTATGTGAATGAATGACCTTTCGCTAATATTTATATAATATTATATATATATATATATATATATATATATATATATATATATATATATATATATATATATATATATATATATATATATATATATATATATATATATATATATATATATATATATATATATTATATAATGTATATATACAGTATGCCCGCGGACGCGGTTAACAAGAGGACAAAAAATTGTCAAAATACACCAAAAATTGAAAGATACGAAAAAAGTCATTCCTAATAAAAAATTCTGCTTGTCGAAAAAATATGAACTAGGATGAGAAAAAAGATTTTTATTATACAGGGCGTCTCAAAAATGCAAAAACATAAAATCGAACAAGAGCAAACAGTCATTTTTTGGCCTTTCAACGTGAAATGATAAATAAAAAACTTGCTCCAAATTTATTTCCTATCTTGATTTCGAACTTACTGAAGAAAATTTTAATTTACGAAAAAAAAACAAATTTGCAAGTATGTAAAAGAATGTTAAAAAATGAGAAAGATGACAATGGACAAAAAAGTGGCAATAAAAAAATTGGGACGAAGTACATTATTTGCTCTTTTATTTAAAGAGATATTAGTGATCCACATAATGTTGGTTTTAAGAGCGACTTATATTGATGAATAATCATTTATTTATTAGACATATTGAATAACTTTATGTTTTTAATTGTTGATGTATTTAGAATATAAAATTCTAAATGTAAATTAAAATTATAGAACAAACTTGACGAATTGAGAACCTATTTGATTTAGTTAACCCTAGAACTATAAACCCATTTTTTTACATGTAAACTACAAACCAGGGTAAATATTTACCCCACGGGATTTTTGCTCTTAAAATCGTTCTGAAAGCAGTAATCTGACTGATGAGTACTCGAATTTTTTCGTTTTTTATGCCCAAGAGAATGGTGAAGAGCACATTCACTTTTATTAAGATTTAGTTGGTTAAAAATTAATTTAAATAGCTTTAAGTACTGAAAAACAGTCAAACCGTCATTTAACAAACCAAAATTTATAACTATTTTTCTAAACAACCGATTTTCAAATTTCCAACGGGATTTTAAAGAGGCTTTAAGAAAGAATATAGCATTATGATGTTTTGCCGAAAAAGTATATTTATTTGGGACTTTGAAAATTCAAACAAATTGAGAATTCGATTACTGTAAAAATCAAATAAATATGTATAAAATATTGGTTTTCAAGTATCTATTTCTGTTTCTCTCATGGAAAATATAAAAAAAGAGAAATTTAACAGATATTCAAAAGTACAGTTATGATTTTACTTATTATTATATACTTACTAAAATTTACCTGGGGTATATATCTACCCCGATTTGTAGTTCTAGGGTTAAGATTATGTTCTTAGGCTGAACCGACATTACTGATCCCGAAAATTGTTCTGCATCTATTATCGCATATTTTCTCAATCTTGGTTAAAATATAGAAAATGCGAAAATTTTGTTTGAAATTAATGAAGGTAAGGTAAAATACAAAATTATTACTCTATACTCTTGTATGTGTAATATTGCTCCTAAGTCGTACCGTTTTGGACATATTGCTATTTGTATCATCGAAAGGCATTATAAATGATGATGTTATATCGGTGGCTATAAATCCTTTTGGTTTAAAGTAGTGTCTCAAACGCCAAAAGGCCGTTTTCGTTATGTTTGCAAATTGACTGGCTTAAGCGCTGAATATACTTTCAAGTCGAAAAGCGTTGCTGTAAACCTACTTAACGACAAAATGACTACTGAGGTGTATACAAAATATCGATTACAAAACTTGTTTTAAACCAAATACGTAACGAAACAAAATGACTATTTAAATATTTTAACTTCTCGGTGAGCGCTCTCAAATCAACCGCAACGGCGCAATTTAACGACAAAAAATGTCGTTTTCAATCAAGCGATACCAGTAGTCAACTATTAGTAACGAGTAGAAATGTTTTTCAAACGAAAATATGTCGGTATATCGTGTCGATCCGCGATCTTTCGTGAAGAATCTTTGCCTGCAGAGAAATTTTTATAAGAAAAAGTAACCATGACATTTGGCAACAGCCAAATGACATCCCCCTCTTTTATTTGGATTCGGAATAACTCAAAATTGATTGGTTTGTACATGACGTCACCAAGAGAGTTGCCTGTGTTAAATTGAGATGCGGTTTGCATGAAAAGAATCGGTTAAAAAAATATTATTGAATCGTATAAAATACCATTGTACTTACGGCACAAAATTAAGGCAAAAATTAAAACTTGCCATTTACTGCAATATTAATTTTATGTTGATTATATTTAAGTTTAATATCATTCGATTAAGTTCTTATACAGAATAATTCAAAAACATTAATGATAAAAAATGTTAGAGCCGCATTTCTGGTAGGGTCGAAGTATAATGTTCTTACTTTTACAGCCTATAGGGCGTTATAAATATTAGCTCTAAAATGAGTTTTAATATTTTGTATTATCAATACATGCATGGGCATTTTTAACTTTAGAAATTACAATTGTAAGAAACTTCCCAAAGTGAAATGATTATTGAAATAATTTCCCTGTAAACTTTAATTTTGTCCCTGGGTGTATCATTTCTGCTTTGCATTTTCACTAATAAAATGAGATAATCATTTACATGTACTAGATTGAACACTATAATACCGCCACAAAAACAAAATTTAAACACTGAACAATTACTAAACTAAAAAATAAAATTAGAACAAAAAACTTTAACCACCTGCCGCAATCGATAATAAACCGTTATAAATTTTCTTTGTTTACTCTCTCAAATACGTCAGCAAAACAACTGATGATGTGCAATAATGGGTCTGTTTGTTAGTTAGGACTATTTTACACTATTTTCAATATTCTATCTACACACCTTCCATAAGAGCGCTTACGTAAAAACAGTTTAAAATAGTGTACACTATTTATGAATAACAAACAGACCGATCATACCTTGTATGCATTGTGCCATGGGCTATTAGTTACGTAGTCCAAAAATAAGGAAAAATGCAGAAAACTGAGCTCGGATTGTGTAAAAAATATAAGGAAAGGAAGTGTCAAAATAAGGATCACATGTCCTTGTTGCTCTTAAAGGTAACTCATAAGTTTGTCACTGTTTCGAAAGAGTTAAAGAAAAGGAACGTCAAAAAATTGCTTTCAGAATCGGGCCCCTGGTGTTTGTGCCTTAGATTTGGTGGTTGTCAAACTGTGATGCAGGCGAAATTGGCGAACTATCGATGAAAGAAGAGCTGGAGCAAGGTTAAGGCCTAATTTTTGTCAGGTAGATTTAAACTCCATGGGTTTGTTGTCAACGCGTTAATGTAAAGTTGCTACAAATGTAATTAATAAAAATCATAATTTTTTATTAGTTATTAAATATTTTCTGGTTGACGTGTATTAGTTTGTCCATGCTTCTTAACTATCGATTACCAAAATATCGATCTTGACACATACATTCCTAGTGTGTACCCAGTGAGACTGCTTACATGGGCGCTTGCCGCCGTCGTGGTACCAGGAACCAACCATGCCTGCAAATCTGTGTCAAGTACGTTAAATTAATGTGGTGTTCGGTGTGGACGACATTTTATTGTCTAAAACATTTAAATTGTTAGAAGAGCAATGACAAATTAATTGGGTACTTCATTCTATGCAATAGAGCATTCGTGAACTAATAAGGACATTTCGGCGTTGTTCCATGTTCAATAACTTCTTTAGGGATTATGCCAAATGGCTTTTGCTGCAAAATTAGTGTACAGAGTCGTCCAACAAGGACTAAACACAACCATATTCGAGACTTTCCTCGTATTAAAAAAAGTGTCGAATGGCTATCTGGTTTATGTTTTCCCTTAGAATCTGAAAAAATAATTACGAAAATTATTTGAATCGAAACAAAAGAGATGCAGAAAATGAAGAAACTTTTAATTCGTGTAAAATTTTTATTAAAATTAGTATCCTAGGAAAGCGCTTTCGGTAAAAACTATCATCATTGCTATGCGCAAGTAAAAATTGAACAATGAAAGCAAATTAAAGAAAGGTTTTCAGTAATTTGTGAAATTCTTTTGATCATGTCAAAGTTATTGTTTTTTTTTTAATAATTTGTAATTTTTTTAATTAAGTATTTAAATGAATTAAAGTATTAAAAGGTAAAGAATCTTGATAAAAATGTTAAAATTAGTAAATTTGGTATAAAAGAGAAAAAAGAAAAGGTTTAAAACTTACTCATCTAGCAGGAGTTACAGTTTTTGGAGCGTACATATTAGACCTGGAGCCGGAAAAGTTTTTGCATGTATCATAGGCCTCACGCCGAGGCTTTGGGGGCTGATAGACATCGTTATTTTCCACTTTGAATTCTTGGTATGGCATCCCTAAAGTGTAGCTTTTGGGAGGGTTAAATTTTCAAACTTGTAGTAATATCCATGCCCTTGATCATAGGCCCCACTTTGTTATTGATTTATGTCGTCAAAAGGTCGCCAAATCGCAACCAATATGGCGTCACTTAGGTCCGCCATACTGGAAAAGGTGTAATTTTCCACTGTAGACATGGACCATGGACCCACGCTGTGTTTCAGACTTTGTTAACAATGATTTGTAGAACAAAGAATTAAAACGCCATACCTCTGGCGCGTCGCTAAGTGACCGCCATAATGGGGCAAACATGTCATTTTAGCAATGAACGCCCCATTATGGCGGTCACTTAGTGACGCCTCAGAGGTATGGCGTTTTGAATTCTTTGTTCTACAGTTCATTGTTAACAAAGATCACGAAACAACAGCGTGGGGCCCATGGTCTATGTCTACAGTGGAAAAATTACACCTTTTGGTCAGTATGGCGGACCTAAAGTGACACCATATTGGTATGGCATATTGGGTTCGCGGACTTTGGCGACCTTCTTGACGACATAAATCAATAAACAAGGTGGGGCCTCTGATCAAAGGGCATGGATATTACTTACACGTTTGAAAATTCACCCCTCCTAAAAGCTACACTTTAGGGATGCCATACCGGGAAGTCAAAGTGGGGAATAACGTTGTCTATCAGGCCCCAAAGCCTTGGCGTGGGACCTATAATACATGCAAAAACCCTCTCGGCTCCAGGTCTATTTGTAATCAGGACATCGACCAACTAGCACATTATTAAAGTAAAATTGTGAATAAAATCTTACATTTTTACCTTAGAATGGGTGAATTTTAAAATTGAATTTCCATAATAACAATTGTTGTGACAATTGTAACGATGAAAATTATCCGGACGATAAAGTTATTCGTTAATGAAAGTATCAGTCCTAAGTAATCTAGATAAATTTAAATGTTTTATGAATAACAAAATTTGGATGTTTCTCCAAAAACAAAGGTTAATTAAGATTTTTTACAACAGAAAATTTTCTTCGATCGCCAAGTTTCCCATATGGATCGACAATTAATTATGTCAGTCACACTTTATTCTAAGCATTCAGGATTCCATTTAAAGGAGAGCCCACTCTTACGGAAAAGCATTCACTAGTAAAAACGCTAATGGAATGCGTAAAATGATAAATTTGAACTTCCTCTTACATTGTAAAACTAATTAATAAACATATTTAATTTATTTTAGATTTTTTGCCAAATTTTTAACAGTTTGATCGTAACTATGCATAAAATGTAAAAGTGAAATCTTCGCTTAAGCGATTGCAAAATAAGAAAGGCAAAACATAATACCCCCGACGAAGAGTAATATCTATCTATATAGTGCGCTCTCCCGCGCAACAATTTATCGTACGAGGGGTACTTGGTAAAGGAAATGACAATTCCACTGACGTTAAGTCTGGTGATCGCGGAGGCTTTGTTATGGTTTACGATTGTTTTATGTCCAACATTTTATATAAAATCACTCAATTTAAGTCTGTGTGTATTGAGAACAATCCTAGGAGACATTGCTACATATAGAAATCATTGATATTAATATTACTGATTTTTTAAAATTTTATATTAAAATGAGTATTTTTTGTTTCTGTTCACAAAAGTTTAGAAAGTAAGTGATTAGATAAAAAGAGCAATGCTTGTTCAGATTTTAGATAAACAAATAAAATGAAATAATATTTAAAAAAAGAGATAGCAAATAAGACGAGGAATCTTAAGTAAACGAGTTAATCTACTGTTTTATCTTTTAAAATATATATAATCTAATTGCATGATATTATTAGCTACTAAACAGGTTTTCTTAGATTTGATGCTGGCAGGAAGTTTGATGATCATAACAAGGAATGTTAGCTTTTTATATTTTTTACATATATTAAGTGACAATCGGATGATCAATAGCAGAACTAAGTTTAATTATGTGTTGAAAACCCTCGATTTCTTATATACTCATTGACCTATCTGGGTATTGATCAGATAAGCTGGTCTATGTTTTCTTGGGGCGTCTTATTCCACCCTTACCTCTTGCACTTGTCTAAGTGTTGCCTAAGCCTCAGGAGAGTGCTGTAAGATGAAAAATAGGGTTTTCCATCGTCTGGAATGGAAGGTTATGTGGTTCCACTACTTTTCAAAAGTACCGAATGGCCGTCCTAAACTAACAAAAACTAGTGATGTCCTGCTACCATATTCAATGGTACCCCATACCAAAGTCTAAGGATATTCTAATAAAGTCCGCTCACTCTTTTGATGTCGCAAAAATACCGCCGTTGGCCTTAAAAATACCCGGCCACGGGTAAACAAATAAATAGGTGCTCCTACCACGTTCGTTCAATATGAATAGTCTAACTCCCGGTTGATTATATTTTTATACGGAGGGCGTTCGATTAGGAATATATAATATTATGAGTGAGATTATTAATGTTTGTATTATTTATGTTTTTTTTTATAAACCATTATTGACAAATAGGTTGCTTTGGTAACGAAGAAAATAAAAAACGGTAGGTTAAATTACACAAAAATATATTTATTACAAAATTTCACAGATTTTTTAAAATGTTAAGTTTTTGGCACTCTTTATAACCAGATTGGATTTTGAATTCTCTGTTTGCAAACTTTAATGTATAATAAATAAGAACTTTCGTGTAAAATGATAAAAAATATGATTTTGGAAAATTTGGACATGGATGAATATACTTTGTTTGAGAAAAGAGTTCATTTAATTTATATTCCACATAGTTTTGAGAACAGTAATTATTAAAGTTTGTCACAAAAAAAAATCTTCTTAAGATTGCAAATAATTCAAAAATATTTTTGGGGATACTTTTAGGCCTCCAAATAAGGTTTGTTTACCTTTATAGGTCTTTAGTTCGCAAAACAATATAGATTTTTCACTTTCAGAAGAATTACAATAGTTTACACAAATGGCACAAGTGTGTTTTGAAAGACATTTTTTCAAAAAGTATTCACCAACATAAACCAGAGTATTGTCCTCTTCAGTTTCTAAGTTTCTATAATCGGTAGTTTGTAGTTTTAAAATGGAGTGCATATTTTTTCCCTGTTTTTCTGTTAAAAATGATCCTTCTTTTAACAGGTCAGGGGTAATCGTTAATAAAATATCGGAAGATTCTTCTAATGTGTTTCCACCTTGTGTAGGGTTAAAGGATTTTAACGCGAACATTTTTTTAAAAGCTCTACAGAACTGAATGGCTGTTGGATTTCTTGCATTGCCACAAGCATTTCTAATTTGATCGAAATAATTTTTAAGACAGTCCTGATTTAAATGACGAGTTAGTAAAAATCGGTAGTTGTTTTGTTGTAATTGTTTCCATAACTGTAAAACTGATGAAATAGTTAAGTCTCCATCCATATATAAACTTAGGTGTATTAGTAACATTTTTGTTATTTCTGTCCAAAACTTTTAAATTAAAAAAAAATGTGTTCGTTTTATTTAAAAATGTAATCTGTTTTAGAGTACCCATAAAAGCTTAACATGTTTTTAAGTTACTAGAATTTAATAAGTCGAATAGTTTATTAATTTCTTCAATAAAGTTAGCAGTTATCTTGGCCTCTTGCGGTAGCTTTTCAAAATCTATGTAGGTATGCAAAGCAACTGCAACCGAATGGCTAAATATCTGAGTTGCTAGTTTAACTTTCATTTTTTTTATTATTTGGGTTTAGATGTTCATCTGTAAGTTTTGGTGCTGACCTATATTGTTTAAGTTTGTCGAGATTATACATGGTTTCTAAGAAGCGTTATTTCTTAATGATTTTAGTAAATGCGGCACATCAAATAAATAAAAAATGGGTGAATCGTCAACATAAAAATTTGGCCCCTGGTCGGACGTTACTGCCAAGACGTTAAGACCTACTGATTTTGGTTTTCGAATCGACTCGAATATTATTTCTTTCGAATCATCAATAGTATTAAACGTAAATCGTGCAAAAACGCTTTGGCTAATATAAATTCACCACTCCGTCAGGACCGAAGGCTCTGCACAAACTAAGTCACTGCTAAGCAGTGAGGCTGCTGAGTAGCAGTTTACATAAATGTAAACAAAAATTCTTAAAATTTCATGTCTTAAAAAAACCGGCAAGATAAGCCGTAGATAAGCCTGAAAACTTAATAATCTTACTGGGCTGAAAATTGAATTGATTAAATCTGGCATTAAATATTATATATTGTTTTGGTTGTGAATCAGAAAAAAAACTAATAGCTGTATTTATTTAAAATGTAACTTGTAATATCAATATTATTAATAATTTATTAACAAAAATATATAATTAGCGACGACTTGCCAAGGTTTCTTCATGCTTTACAGTTTCACATTTCCATCGTATTATGCTTTAAAAACATAATTTATTTAAATTCAGCCTTTTTTAACAACATAGACACACAAATAATTCACAGGAGTTTAAAAACTGTTTTTGTGTTTTGTGCTCCATAAAACGCAAAAATTAAATAAAATTTAATTGGGCAAGATATTTTGAAAATATTTGCACGTCCTCAATCGAGTTTCAAACCAGTTTGTTTATATAGTTGACATTTAAAATGAAAATTATCAGCGGTTAACTTCAGTTCGTTTTTTATAATTCGTTTCGAGGTTCGAAATGGATAACCATAAAAAAATTTTATTTTTTTGTTAAATGGACCAATCATTCAAAAGAAAAATTTCTGCCGTATCTGTTTACAGGGATTTGCAGCAGTTCCGAGTCGCAGCTTCGTGACGAAACGTCGAACTTTCCGCAAACATAATTATAATTACAATTTCGTTGTGTTATGTTCTGTCCAATTTATTTCGTTTAACACGATAAAATATTGTGATCCGTTAACCATTGCGAACAAAAGTAACATAATGAGTTTATTTTGCTGGAAATCTGATAATAAAAAATGTTTTAACTGAGATGTTTTTTGAATTATTATTTCTGTGTGACATTATTTAAAATTGGTAAAAAAATACTTTACTGAGATCTGCGCATGCTTCCGATAATTTACTTGTAATGGGGCCGCAAACTCTCCCGGGGAATTTGAAAAAAACCTCAGCAAAACCGGAGAACAACACCCGGTTTTCAAACAATCCAAAAACTTTTGTGTGAACGCGGACAGTTGATTGCGCCGACCCCTGACAGTTTCTGACTGTTTCTGACTTCTGTGAGAACAAACCTATAGACACACAAAAATAATTCACAGGAGTTTAAAAACTGTTTTTGTGTTTTGTGCTCCATAAAACGCAAAAATTAAATCAAATTTAATTGGGCAAGATATTTTGAAAATATTTGCACGTCCTCAATCGAGGTCAAACCCGGTTTTGTTTATACATACTGTACTGTACCGTATCTGTATTAGCAGTGGATTTGGCAACGCGGTTCGCAGGGAACTTGACGCAGCTTCGTGACGCAACGTAGGCTTTCCGCAAACATAATTATTAATTACAATTTCGAGTTGTGTTATTGTTCTGTCCAATTTATTCTCGTTTAACACGATAAAATATTGTGATCCGTTAACCATTGCGATTAAAAAGTAACATAATGAGTTTATTTTGCTGGAAATCTGATAATAAAAAATGTTTGTGTAAGGGAGATGCTCGGGAATTATTATTTCTGTGTGACATTATTTAAAATTGGTGTTTTTTGTTTTAAAACCCCTCAAAACAAAGATTTTTAAAAAAAAAGATTTTTTGTATTTTTATCTTTGCAGTACAAATTTCACACTAGAAAAATAATTTTCCCGAAAAAGTACGTATATTATTACGATTACGAATAATAAAATCTCGATCTCGGGGATTCACCGATTATTGCTTGTTGGCTATTGCTTGCTTTAGAAGAAGTTTAATTACACTTCCATGAAAACGGAATTGATGCTGAATACAATATTTAAGGTGTGGATCATATCCATGAAGATTTGCCTCTTGATCAAGTTGCACTGTTTTCTTTGTATTTTTAATACTGAAATTTTTATTTATATTAATGTTTTTTGCGTTTTAACTTTTGGATGACAATTTCACTTACGTACAGGATTATTCATTTTAAAGTAAATAGGGCTTTATTTTTGAACTTCTTTGTACTTTTTTAAAAAACGAATATAGCCATTTCATGTATTTTTTTCCATAGAATTCAATAATCTAGTCAGAAAAACATTTGAAACAAAAACAAAAGAGTTACAGCACGAGTGACGTATTTTTTAAATGGAATACCCCGTATATTTTTATATCAATAGAAAGAGATTTTCACGAGGAATTCTGTGATATAGGGGTTGCTGGGTTTATTTCCTGCGGTTCTACTGCAATTGTCTTAAAACTCCAATCTCAAAATAGTTGCATGTGAAAAACCTCCGCTCACAGGCATCAGGGGGCTTATTGTTTAAAGAAAAAAAAAATAATTTATTACTTTTTGATAGTATAAGGATGTTTCATCTGAAAAAACCTGGCGCCACGGGCACAGGTGCTTATTTGTTAAAGTCAAGAATTTTAAAAAAAAGTTTATTACTTTTTGGAGTAGTTTTATAAAGAGGTTTTTATCAAAAGAACGGCTTCAAATTATAACTCTCTATTATAAATGTGGAGAAAACGACAGGGAAACACAATGAAGATATGTTGCAAATTTCCACCGAAATATATCAGTAAAAACGATTTTAAAACTGAAGGTCTTATTCGAAGAAACAAAATCGTTACATATTAGAAAAAGGACTACAATGAAAATGAATAACCCTGTATAAATAACCCCATTTGAAATGTCAAAAATCGAAATTTGCTATCGGATAGAAGGGAAAAAGTTACTGGCTAAGAAAATCGGTAAGTTTACCGTTTTATTAATCGTGCCGTTCATGTATGTGAAACGTTAACTAAGTTATGATAAGGGGGACAACACGCTGCAAGTTTTCGTGGGGAAAATACGCCCTGCAACAATTAGGCCCAATTGGCCTGGCCCCCGGGGCAACCCAACACCTAAATAAGATCTGCTGTCTTTCGTAATGGAATTTTTGTATAATTTTGTGTTTTCCAAATATTTTAAAATTTAGGAAATTATGATTTTTTTCATTAGATAACTCGCGAACAGCTGATAAAAGAATTTTGTATTCTTCCTTAAAAATATGTTCAAATATCTACATTTTGCAATATTGATGTAGCTCCCAACATGATGTTAGCAGATAGTCGTATTAAGGTTTTAGATGTGTGATACTCTTTTGTTGTGGCAATAATATGCAAAATTAAGCGTAAGTCACATCACATACAAAGATGTGCAAGCGCAAGTTAAGAATAAAATTAAATAATTGCTTTAAAGGTGTTTTAAAAGATTAAAAGTTTTCTTACGTGATTTTTTTTGCTGCAGTTTGTTTTGGCAATAAGATTTACCAACTTAAAATGTTTTAAACTACTTATTAGGTTATTTCCAAACTTGTTTAGTATTGGCAAGGAACGGAGTGTTTGTTAAATCATGCTTGATTTAAATGTTAACAATTAAATAAAAATATTAAAAATTGTGCATAATAGTTGTTGTGTAGTTAAATGTAAGAATACTTGCAGAAATAGTAACTGCAAATTTCATCATTTCCAACTGCTGTTGAAAGTTGGAAAAAAGGAAATGGATAAAAATATAGGTGTTGAATTCAAATTTCCCCTTGGAACGACTTTCGGGGGTTTGGGCTTTTCCGAAAACTTTAAAAATTTCGTAACAAGAAGAAAACTTATCTTTTTTTCCGTGTACGTTTGTTTTTTTTCCCCAAGTTTTTTTAATGATTTGCGAGTGAAAAAAGAAAAAGGTTTTTTGTAATAGACTAAGTAATCAAGGAGTGTCTGCAGAACTGACTTTAGTGTCTGTGTAGTCTTCTGTGATCGTGAATAGAAAAAATGGCTATAATGCCTTCAAGTAAGTTTTTTTTTTTTTATGGCAGCTCACGAAGGATTATTATATATGTTTATTATATCCTACGGATTATATATACATATATAAACCTAAGTACCAAAATACCGTGAGTGCCGGGGGTGTTTAACCCATTTCTTCCCTTGCCGTCAACGTTGTCCAAGCACTGAAACTTGCAAATGTTGCATTTCACAGCACCTTTTTTACAACGCGGTAGTGCCACCACGGACGTTATTTTTAAATAACTACTACGGGACACCCCCCCGACATAACCTCAAAATTATAAATATTTCAAAATTCCGCCGATTTTCACCTACGAGAATGAACCGAAGTTTTTTGAAAAAGTAATGTTATCCAACAGTCATTTACAGTGCGACCATTTTTTTTATATATATATATATATATATATATATATATATATATATATATATATATATATATATATATATATACAGTAAAGGCACCGTACTGCGAACATAGGAGGCTCCTGGATGATTTTGGATGT